>CM031629.1:43114646-43122146 GCA_018398815.1 Conus ventricosus | reverse complement strand
TCCATGTGCTACTGGTCCTATGGCTGGTAAGTTTGTGATGGAGGACAAATTAGCTGTCTATGTGGCCTTAGTTCATGGTAAGTTAGTGATGAGAAGGAAACTTAGCCTGTCCATGTGGTACTGGTCCTATGGCTGGGAAGTTAGTGATGAGAAGGACAAACTTAGCCTGTCCATGTGGTACTGGTCCTATGGCTGGGAAGTTAGTGATGAGAAGGACAAACTTAGCCTGTCCATGTGTACTGGTCCTATGGCTGGGAAGTTAGTGATGAGAAGGACAAACTTAGCCTGTCCATGTGGTACTGGTCCTATGGCTGGGAAGTTAGTGATGAGAAGGACAAACTTAGCCTGTCCATGTGCTACTGGTCCTATGGCTGGGAAGTTAGTGATGAGAAGGACAAACTTAGCCTGTCCATGTGGTACTGGTCCTATGGCTGGGAAGTTAGTGATGAGAAGGACAAACTTAGCCTGTCCATGTGGTACTGGTCCTATGGCTGGGAACAAGAATACGGAGTCGTTTCTTTGTATGAAGCACGTGAAACTGAACGGTTCAAAACATTAATTTTTCAAACCTTGATTTTGCCTAATTAACGGCAAGTGCTTGAACATAAAGGAATAACAGGATATTTAAATAATTGGAATGTTATGAAATTTACCTTGAGAAAAAAAAGTTCAAAACCAAATGTGTAAGTAAAGACATTTTTATCAACAAGCCAAAGAACACAGAGTCAAGCAATAATGCCAAAAGATATTCTAGAGTGTGCATACTTTAAAAACTATATGTGCAATGGTACAAACAAACACAATAACTTACATATAAAAGCTAAGGACTAATGAGTGTATGTAGGCATGTAAATATACACTGCATATGCCTTTAGCTTCTTCCTTTGTCTAGTTGATCGTAATTTTCTCCAGTACTACAGCGAATATCATATTTTTTCTGCTTCGTCGTCGTCGCATTTGGGGGACGTTCTAATAGTCACGATTTTTTTTTTCTGAAAGAAAAGATCACAGTAATTTTGGGACTGAAAGTTCCAGTTTCAGTTTCTTTAAGGAGTTGTCTCTGCGTGCGCATTTCTCTATATACACTGAACCACATCTAGTAATATTTGAGACGACACTGCGCAGGGTTCACAGCTGATGGGATGGGTGCTCAGGAATATGAGCCGAGGAGCTAAGAGCGCAGGCAGGGCGTGCAGGGACTGCTCAGGGCAGTGTCTGTGGTACATGTCCCTGCCTTGCTGTGTCACGGTGCGACGTGGGTGGTGCCCTGGGGGTACACGGCTCTGAGGGCGCTGCTGTCGTAGGTTTTGGGGGTGGAGAAGAAACAGTTTTCTGGGGGCGCGACCGTTTGGCAGGGGGCCCCCCCAGGAAACCAGGGGGAAAGCCGCCCGTTGACCGCTTTCGGGTACCGGTGTAGCTGGCCGGGAGTCGGAGCCGGGCCTCTGAACAACACACACACACACACACACACAACACAAACACACACACACACACACCACACAACACACACAAATTCAGCCATAACAATCACACCACTTTTCAACATGTAACAAAAATTACACCGCATAGCACACAGCCGCAAAAAACACAGAGAGAAGAGAAGGAGAGGAGAGGAGAGAGAGAGAAGAAAAGGAGAGAAGAGAGAGAGAGAGAGAAAGAAGAGAGAGGAGAGAGAGAGAGAGGAGAGAGAGAAGAGAGAGGAGAGGAGCGAAAGTAAAATATTTTTAATGTCACCCCCGGGCCCATAACAGGGAGCAATAGCACAACGGAATTTTTTAATTGAATAGACGGTCCGAAGGTTAACGCTTTGTAAAAAAAATAGATAACTGTAAAAAAATTTCTTCGGTTTCTTGACATGAGGCGGGAATTTAAACATCAGGCTTAAGGAAGAAATTGGGCGAAAAATTCATTTTTTTTCTTTTTCATGGCACATCGGGCCGCAAAAAAAGAAATTCGTCTCTCGTGTTTTTTTTGCAAAAGGACAAAATTGAAAAATTTCACTGTTCCTATATACCCTAAGAAAGAAATTTAAAGGGAAGACTTCAACCAAAATTTGAAAAAGTTGATCTAATAAACAAATCCCCTTATTTTCTAGCACATCTGCGAGATCCCGAAATAGACGAAAAGACAGATTTGTTTTTAGATGATTCAAAGATGTTATACACGCTGCATTTTTTTTTAACCTTTTTTTCCCCTAAAAAATACCATTTTTCTTTTCAGGGAAAGAAAACCACCTTTTGTCTAAACAACAATATTAATTCTCCAATTAACTATAAGATCAGGCTTAGAGTTTTGTATAGTAATTAGTTGTGTCTGAAACCAATAACATTATCCAAATAATCCACATCCAGCGAAGAGAGAGGAACGGGGAAACAGGACAGGCTGCATGCATTATTTACTGAGGGCCGTGTTTGGGCCCCGGAAAATTATCAACACCACCCCCGAAAATGGGTTAAACAGCCCATGTTTTTTTGTTGCTTTTTCCTTAATTGTTTTTCTTTTTTATAGTTTTCTCTCTTGGATTTTTTAAAATTGTTTTCAAAATAAACAAAAGCGACATACAATTCCCTGGTCTTACAAGCTGTTTCTGACCCTTGTCATGAGCTAAAAAATGTCGAGGTACGTGTGCTTTGCCTTTAAATCCAGGTTTTTCTTCGAATTATTTTGTTATCGTTGTTATTTGGTGGGTCTCATTTTTTATTTTTTTTTGGGTTTTGTTATTTAATACAAAACTATAGAACTTGCTGTACACATTCAGCAGTGAGTTTTCCCCTGCAGTTTCAAAACTTTTTAAACCCCTTTCTTTTAAAACAGAGTATAAGACGGCAAGGCTATTATCTGGATACAAGCCATTGTCAAAAAAGGTTAAAAAGATTTCTTTTAAAAAAATTACATAAAACAACACCATTGTAAATTCGCCCTAGAATCATCTTGTCCCTTCTTTTTTTCTCTTTAAACTTTTATTCGCACTTTTTATTTTAATATCAGATATTTCCCCGTTCAGGGGTCAGAAATTGATATAACGTTGTGTCGGGGGGGCTTCACATCGACGTATCAACATTGCCCCGAAATTTAATTTGCAATCGTTAGATACACTTTAAAGTGGTTATACCAGACTTTAATGGAAATTATTGGCTGGGTAGATTTTGGTTTGATAAATCGAATGTTATCCCAGAATTTCTTGAGATTCTGCAAGCTGTCTTGTAGAGACACTATGATATCTTTATGCATTTTCATTTTTGTCTGAGTAACTCTTTATAGGCTGCTCCTTTTTCACTACATGCCCCCTGTCCTCATCATTATGAACATGACACCCCTGTGTAAGTCTGTTCTTAATCATTTCCTGCTTTGTTTACATTCAAGGTCAAACCAGACCCTATTTCTCTGTCTTCCAAGGAGTACAGTTTTCTTCGTATATTCCCCAGCACATCTGAAGCACTCATGAAGCCTGCATAGAGCAAAGTTTATATCAGACTCAATTGAAAATGTTGCACACACACACACACACACACACACACACACACACACACACACACACACACACACACACACACTCACACACAACACACACACACACACACACACACACACACACACACACAAAGAAGCAAGAGAAAAAAGATGCAGGCCTATAAAATATATTTAAAAGATAAGAAAGATCCTGACAAAATTGCTGAAAAGAACAGAGCAAAAAACCATAGTAACAGAGTAATCGAAAATGTCAAGGAGCAATATTGGTCAAATTTCTGTGAAAATGAAATACATGACCACAACAATCTCAGAAACCATGGAAAAAATTAAAAGACATGAAAAATGGAATCGGTCTTCCTGACTATCCCATAACATTAGAAAATAATGAGTTTCCTTCAAAATTTGAAAAGGCTGAAGCATTTGCAAATATTTTTGCAAAAAATAGCAATAATGAGGGCCTGACAGAAAAGCAAAAGATATACAGAGAAAATGGAGGATATGGAAACGCATGAAAAAAGTCCCAATAATAGTCACTATACAAACGCTCCCCTTACATTTCAAGAAGTAAAGGATGCAATTTTCTTTTTTGTTGTTGTTGTTGTTGTTGTTGCTGTCCCAACCTCTGCGCCACCTCAGAGGCAGTGCACCCACGCCGCTCATTCCGACACCCCGTCCACAGCCACAGCCCGGTCGGCCCCGCCGCAGCCCCGGCACCGGCAATCCACAGGGAGCAGTCAATGTCAAGTCGTCAAGAGGCAACCCACCGGAGGAGACACTGCACTGCTGCCGAGTCACTTCGGTGGTGTTCAGTGGCGCCTGTTCTGATCTAACATACGCAGGACACCACCTACTAAGCCCCCTACTGACGACAATAATTGCTTAGTCGCGGAGCCGACGTGAGTGAGCTCTCCCTCCGGAGGGCGCCACCACGTCCGCCAACGACATCCCCATGGACTCGCCGATACCGGTGACCCCGACGGAACCAAACCAAGGCCACAGACGTGGAGAGGACATCGAAACTGAGGTCACCATGAGAGCAGGGCATGAAGGGTCACAGAATTTGAGACACTTTTTTTATGCTGATCGATGAGAATGAGGATGATTAAGATGATGCTACGGATTTCCATTTTGGTCTGAGACTACATGACAGGGCTGTACTCTACGCTTCCTTTCATAATATATCCTGGCGTCAACCAGGCCCGAGAGATACAGGCACCTGCAGTGTTGGTCAGGAAATTTGAGCAACACTCTCAGAAACGCATCCATTAAGTGGATGAAACTCGACTGTGTGGTCCCAGTCTTCCCAACTGAGTCCGCAGCAAACTCAACTCTGGGTAGGAGCCGGTCGGGGCAGAAAAACCCACATGACACTGATGGGATTCGAACCCACGACCTCCCAGCCGGGAGTCCGCAACGCTAACCACTTCGCCACGGCGGCTGGTAAGGATGCAATTTTCTCTATTGGTTCGAAAAGAAAGTCAGTGGGACCAGATGCGATTTCCAATGAAATGATAAAGCATTTGCCAGTTAATTTCACAATGTTTCTGAACTTATTATTTCAGAAATGTTGGTCTGAAGGGCTTCAACCATCTTTGTGGAAAAAATCAATTGTAACCCCTATCCCTAAAGAGGGCAAGTCAAAATCAGACAAAATAACTACAGGCCAATTGCTCTGACTTCACATGTGGGAAAACTTATGGAAAGAATTATTCTAAAAAGACTTGAACATCATTGTGAAAAAAATGGTATAATACCAATACAAAAGGCGGGCTTTAGAAAGGGTAGATCTACAGCTGACGATCTTGTAAAAATTACCACACAGGTTAAATATCAGTTTGCACGCAGAAAAAATGTGCTTGCCACGTTTTTGACATTAGAAAGGCATATGACCAAGTCTGGCATTCAAAACTTCTGAACAAATTGAAGGTAATTGGTCTCTCAGGATGTATGTACAATTATTTAAAAAACCTTTTTTAAGTGATAGAACAATACAGACGAAGGTAGGAAATGTATACTCTAATGAAAGACATATCCAGATGGGAATCCCGCAAGGAGCTGTGATAGCTCCTATCCTTTTTAATATTTTGATCCATGATCTTCCTAAATCATTATCAAAAACTGTTGAACTAGCACAATATGCGGATGATATCTGCATATGGATGAAAGTTACTTTAAAACCTCACACACCAGTTAGATCAATCAACTATATTAAAAAGATATATCAAAATGAACTAGATAAAATTAGTAAGTACATGACTGAAAATGGATTGGCCCTTTCAGCTGAAAAATCGCATATGGTTCTGTTCAATACTGGTTATGATCCTAACCCTCTGCCTTCATTTCAAATAGATGGATTGTGCCTTGAATATAAAAAAGTTGTAAAATTTTTAGGAGTACATTTAACTTCTAAAACTGAGCTGGAATAATCACATACAAACTATTCTAACAAAAGCTAAGAAAACTTTAAATTTTTTGAAAATGGTGAGTCAACAATCCTGGGGTAAAGACAGTAAAGTATTAACACATTTAGCTACTGCGCTTGTACGATCAAAACTATCCTATGCCCAGGAGACATTTTTTTCAGCCCCGAAATATTTAATTAAAAAGTTGCAGAGTATCGATAGTAAAGCTTACAAGATAGCTCTTGGTGTCCCGGTTCATACATCAACTGTACGAACATATATGGAGATCGGAATATTGCCTTTTGAAGAAAATATGAAACTTGCATCTGCAAAATATATTTTAAGAAGTCATACACTACAAAATCTTAATACCAGTGAAACTGAATTAAAATCAGAAATAGATTTTCCTAAACGGGCACAGAAAATTGATTCTCTAAAATCGATAGCCTCATACACATCTGACTTATTTACAAATGCAGGCACTGCACCTCAAAACGTAGCTCCTCGGGTGTCTTTTAGCACTATCCCGGAATGGGAACTTAGTAAAGCAAATTATGACATAGACTATACAAGTTTAAGAAAAAGTGATGGACCCTTGCTGCCAACGTATGTTAAATCACATATAAATGAAACTTATATAAATCACCTTAAAATCTATACAGATGGTTCCGTCCTAGACAATCATTTGTCTGGTTCAGCATTCATAATGCCATCCTTAAAAATAGAGAAAGGTTACCACCTTGGTAAGAATATTTCCATATTTACTGCGGAACTTGTTGCCATTATTATGGCATTAAACTTTCTTCTTGATTTTCGATTTCCTGTATTTCAAATACTACTTTGTGTTGATTCAAAATCAGTCCTACAAGCTCTAAAATTTTCGAATACAAGTGTGAGAGCAGAACTTATATCAGAAGTGTACCACTTAATTCATTTTTTGCATTTACGTGGTTCTCATGTCGATTTTTGTTGGGTTCCATCTCACTGTGGATTATCTGCTAATGAAAGGGTAGACACATTAGCCAAAAGGGCTGCTATCACTGAAACTGATTTAACAAAGATATACATTCCTTTATCCTTACATGAGAGTTATAGTCTTTAAAAGACGCAGCCTGGAACTCTATTTTAAATAAGGGAAAAGGCACCAAAAACAAAAAGGGGATATTATTTAACAAGATATTAGACAATAAAACAGTATCAAGAATCTCTACCAAGAGAGGATTTTAAAAAGTTTGATTTTTAGATTGAGGCCTAATGCCTTTAAAACCAAATTCTGTGAGCATGTGACTTGCATCTGTGGCCAGCAAATCACTCCGTTCCATCGAATTTTGTGCGACAGAATGAAACCCTATTAACCTGCTTGGTTGTTGAACACTGAACCCTCGATGTCAGTCTTTGAAGACGTCATGTCTAACGAATCAAACATTTTTGAAGTTGTTCAAGGACTGATTAAGAGCCCAATTGGACATTTACTTTAACGTCTATGTTATTTTCCCCATCGTGGTGTTTGTTGCTTATTTAGTGTTTCTTTTATAGTTTTGGATTCAGTTATGTGTGTGTGTGTGTGTGTGTGTGTGTGAGTGTGTGTGTGTGTGTGTGTGTGTGTGTGTGTGTGTTTATTTTTATT
>CM031629.1:43099646-43112146 GCA_018398815.1 Conus ventricosus | reverse complement strand
GATGTAGCAAAGATGGGATCTTTAAATGATTAATCTACAGCGAAGAAATGATACAAATTGCATCAGTTTTACCCAGCACTATACTTGCAAATTTATTGTAAATATTAAGTTATTTATAGTTATTGTATTAAAGTTCATATGTAGCCTTTCAAACATGAGTGCATATTCATGCTCTCTCTCTCTCTCTCTCTCTCTCACACACACACACACACACACACACACACCACACACACACACACACACACACAACACACACACACACATATGCAGACACAAACTCTTACACAGCCCATTTAATTTGCTTGGTTTTTTTGTGGATTGGTTCATTTTTAGTCTAATATCACCATTGTTGTGAACAGACGGTAAATTAAATCAATCAATCAATCTGTTGATCCGAGTGGGTCTTTCTTTGCATCCAGTTAATGGACTGGTT
The DNA here is from genome assembly GCA_018398815.1 of Conus ventricosus. Taxonomy (NCBI): domain Eukaryota; kingdom Metazoa; phylum Mollusca; class Gastropoda; order Neogastropoda; family Conidae; genus Conus; species Conus ventricosus. The sequence continues at coordinate 43,111,713 of CM031629.1, read as the reverse complement.
GAATGTTCGTCTCACATTGCCGCTGCTAGTGTCAAATTGTCAAGTGTGAAGCACTCACGATGTGGTGGTTTGCCTGCAGGCAAAGGCTACGAGCAGGCAGCGGGGCGACCGCACTGTACTGTGGACAAAAAGGGACACATATGGTACGTCACCTGAGAGGGCGGCTCATCTGACTGAACGTTTCTCTCACAGCGCGTGGTGACCATGGTTTCTGTAAGTAGGTTAGTGACCTCCAAAGTGAACCGGTCTGTTACAAAGTCGAATAGTGGAAATTGAAGCGTTATACTTTCTGTTACAAAGGCGAATGGTGGAAATTGAAGCAATATACTTTCTTTTATCTTTCTGTTACAAAGGCGAATCGTGGAAATTGAGGCGATATATTTTCTTTTATCTTTTTGTTACAAAAGCGAATCGTGCAAATTGAGATGAAATAGCTTCTTCTACCTTTCTGACACAAAGGCGAATAGTGGAAACTGAGGCGAAATACTTTCTTTTATATTTCTTTTTTATTTAAAAAACATTTTTTTTATGAAGTCTGTCTGCGAGGGGCTCCCTCTGTGACGTGTTGAGCATGTACATCATGGGGTTCGATTGTTAAACCATCAGTCAGCCTGCTCTGCGTAGCACTCTGGATGCCCTCAGCACTGACACGTCTTTCTGATAGGTCGATTTCCACCTGTAGATGTAATTTCAATGAACAGTAGGATGTGGCCTTTTTGACGTCAGCAGAGCACGGTCGAGAGTTCGGCGCCTGCGGGAAATCACAGCTTTCGTATTGGCCTCGAAGAGTGCGTGTTGCAGGATAGGTCCTCCATCCGTGATGGTCACTCGGAAGGCTCAGTCAGTGATGATTTTCTTCTTCTTTTTTTTTTCCTGTCCAACCTCAGAGGCAGTGCACACGTCGCTCATTCCGACACCCCGTCCACAGCCATAGCCTGCCGGCCCCGCCACAGCCCTGGCACCAGCAATCCACAGGGAGCAGCCCAATGTCAAGTCTTTTAAGAGGCAACCCCCCGGAGGAGACACTGCACTGCTGCCGAGTCACTTCGGGGGTGTTCAGTGGCGCCTGTTCTGATCTAACATACGCAGGACACCCCCTTTCTAACCCCCCTACTGACAACATTATTGCTTAGTCGCGGAGCCGGCGTGAGTGAGCTCTCCCTCCGGAGGGCGCCACCACGTCCGTCCAATTGACAGCCCCTTGGACTCCCCGATACCGGCGATACCGGTGACCCGACGGAAGCAAACCAAGGCCACAGACGCGGAGAGGACATCAAAATTGAGGTCACCATGAGAGCGGGGCATGAAGGGCCACAGAATTGAGACTTTTTTTTTTTAATGCGGGATCAATGGAATGGGGATGATTAAGATGATGCTACGGATTTCCATTTCGGTCTGAGACCACTTGACAGGGGCTGTACTCTACGTTTCCCTTTCATAATATACCCTGGCGTCAACCAGGCCTGAGGATACAGACCCCTGCAGTGTTGGTCATGAAATTTGAGCAACACTCTCAGAAACGCATCCATTAAGTGAATGAAACTCGACTGTGTGGTCCCAGTCTTCCAACTGAGTCCGCAGCAAAATAAACTCTAGGTAGGAGCCGGTCGGGGCAGAAAAAAACCCACATGACTCTGATGGATTTGAACCCACAACCTCCACCCGGGGAGTCCGCGACGCTAACCACTTCGCCACGGCGGCTGGTTTCTTTTATTTTCTGTCACAAAGCGAATAGTGGAAACTGAGGCGAATATTTTCCTTTATCTTTCTGTTACAAAGGCGAATAGTGGAAATGAGGCGAAATACTTTCTTTTACTTTCTGTTACAAAAGCGAATAATCGAAATTGAGGCGATATACTTTCCTTTATCTTTCTGTTACGAAGGCGAGGTAGGGGGAAATTGAGGCGATGTGCTTTGTGGTATTTCCTACCTTAACTGTTCCAATAGGGAAAAACACTTTGATCTGCACTGTGAACTCTCTCTTAAACACTTATCTTGTTACACATATTTTTTTGCCCGACATCGTGACCCTTTCACCAAATGAAGTCTGTAATGCAGTGTTTACGTGTGAATCGATCGGCAAGCTGACCTTACTTTACTGTAGTTTGTGTCCAAGGAAACTAGCGAAAACGCGGAAACCTGTTCACTCTCGCCATCACTTTTTTTTCGTAGGTGGTTACACTTGGATAGAAATTTGGTTGCCAGGTAGGCGAGGGCAGGCGGAAATTTAAACAAAATTTTAAAAAGGTTTTTTGAAATAACTCCACCAGATAGCATGGCAAGTCGACAGTATCTGGTGGAGGTTTTCACACACACCGCAACGCACACGCACGCACGCACGCACGCGCGCGCGCGCGCCACACACACACAAACAACACACAAAACCACACACACAACCACACACACACACACACAACACACACACACATGCAATCACATGATTATACATGCACACATACACACAACGGTACTTACACACTCCATGCACACACACACCACACCACACCACACACACACACACACACACACACACACAACACTCACACACACACACACACACACGCACACACACACACACACACACACACGCACGCACGCACGTACGCACGCACGCACGCACGCACGCACGCACAGATTTTTGATCGCTCTGGTTTATGCTAACCCTAACCAGAACGTCTTTTTCTTCCCAGCAACAGAAATCAATTTTTTTCTTCAATAACGCTATTTTGGGGGTTTTTTAGTTTTAAAAGATTGTTGAGGACGCATCTCAATGTGTAGCGGAATTTCGTGACTCTTCTCCACTGTATGAATTTTAAAAAAAAAGATGCACAGCATATAAACGTACTCCCATTTTTTATTGAATACGTGTGAGATAAACCATAAAGAGGAAAACCGTTTTTGGCCGTTATGCCGTCAGTAAGGATTCTCTGGTAAAATAAAAAAATTGGCCATCATCCGTGACCCATAATGAACAAAACCTACAAATTTTCAGAAAGATCGGCTAAGTACTGTCTGAGTATTCTATAAGGAAGAAAAACCGTTATGTGCCGTTATAGCCGTTAGTAACGGCTATAACGGTAAAATAAAACATTGGCATCATCCGTTACACATAATTAACATTTCCTACAATTTTTCAGAAAGATCGGCCCAGAAGTTCTGTCTGGAGCGAGTGGAACACATTTTGACCACGGCGACAGACAGACAGACAGACAGCAATTTCTTCGTTCCCATTGTACAGTCTCCCCTTTTTATAAGAATGGGAGTACAAAAACGCTACACATACAAACATATGATACAATTACTTGCCATCAGAAAAATAAACATAAAGGTTTGGTATTGCCGAGTTATGTGATTTTAAACTTTGTAGGAAGAAGGATGAAATCGGTTGTTAAATCAGCGTCAACAGAGAAGATGCGGGATTGATCTGTCCTTTCCAGTTTTTGCTTATATTGTTATATTTATTGGTACAATGATTGTAGCCTTTGTGTCCCGCCTGTATCTTTTTCCTGTATGTGGGTGTATGCGTCTCTCTCTCTTCTCTCTCTCTCTCTCTCTCTCTCTCTCTCTCTCTCTCTCTCTCTCTCTCTCTCTCTCTGCGTCCCAAGCTACATGATATGGGTAATTTCAACTTGTGAATGGAGCACTGATATATTTTCACGCATAAACAAGGCTTTTCGTTTTTTTGGTTTTTTTTAACTTAAGGTAACTACGTTTCACAAGATAACTCAGTACTTAGCCCCAATTTTAAGGCTCTGAACACACGTTTAATCAAAAGAAAACCATAGACACAATGACCGATAAAAGCAACGAGAAATGAAGAAAATATAAAAGGCCTGTTGGACCAGCCAGTTTAATAGTTTAAACAAAGTATCATGCCAACAAGGAAGGAAAGAAATGATAAAGGAACAAGGTATCATCCCAACAAGGAAGGAAAGAAATGATAAAGGAACAAAGGTATCATGCCAACAAGGAAGGAAAGAAATGATAAAGGAACAAAGGTGTCATGCCAACAAGGAAGGAAAGAAATGATAAAGGAACAAAGGTATCATGCCAACAAGGAAGGAAAGAAATGATAAAGGAACAAAGGTATCATGCCAACAAGGAAGGAAAGAAATGAAAAAGGAACAAAGGTATCATGCCAACAAGGAAGGAAAGAAATGATAAAGGAACAAAGGTATCATGCCAACAAGGAAGGAAAGAAATGATGAAGGAACAAAGGTATCATCCCAACAAGGAAGGAAAGAAATGATAAAGGAACAAAGGTATCATGCCAACAAGGAAGGAAAGAAATGATGAAGGTATCATGCCAACAAGGAAGGAAAGAAATGATGAAGGTATCATGCCAACAAGGAAGGAAAGAAATGATAAAGGAAGAAAGCAATGAAGCAAACTTAAGAAAAACTTAATAATTTAAACAAATATATGTCAAATAATGTGTAAGTAAATTATGAATGAACACATTAATTTTAAAACAATTGAATATATACATGAATGAATACACAAACCAACAAGTGATAAACCACTACATAACGTTCATGAATAAGTATATAAATAAAGCAGTAAACGAGTAGATAAAATAATAGAAAATAAATGAATAGATCAATAAATGCATAAATAAATAAATAAATAGATCAATAAACTGATGAATAGCTAAACAATAAAAAAACACACCACATAAATGATAAATTAAATAAATCAATGAATGAAATAGATAAGTAAATAAGATAAGATAAGATAAAGTTGCTTATAGCCAGCCGAACCGCAAAGATAAGTAAATACATACATACATACATACATACATACATACTGCATTACGTTTCTGCAGCCGTCTGAGTATCCACAGCGCAGCTGTTCAAACTCACCCTCCGTGGCAGAATCCTGCACGACAGCCGGAGGACAGAACCAGAATGACAAGTTGTCTGACGACCGTACCGAGCGGGAAGACAAAGGGCCAGCCCCAGCGGTGGACGTCATAATTATTGATCGTCCCCGGAGCGTGCCTGATCTTAGCGTCCACTTCGCTTTGCTCAAACAGCCTGAGTTTGCTGTCCTCTCAATGTAAAATCCAACCGCGTTTCTTAATTGGAGAGGCCAGGGTGGAGAATGGCCATCGGCGCCAGACTCATTTACTACCTAGATGACTGGACAGCACAGGGCACTTTAAGAGCTGTCAGTACGGAACTAACAAGACATCCTGCTGAAGACAAATAAAAAGAAGAAAAAAAGAAAGAAAAGAAAAAACAAACAAAACAGGACACACACACACACACACACACACACGCACGCACGCACGCACGCACGCACGCACACAGACAGACAGACAGACAGACAGACACAGACAGACAGACAGACAGACAGACAGACACACAGACGGACAGACAGACAGACAGACAGACAGACAGACACACACACACACACACACACACACACACACACACACACACACCACACACACACACACACACACACACACACACACACACAGAGGGAACGTTGGGCGTCATGTCACGAATGTCCTGTGGGAAACGAAGCAAACCAACAACAACAACAACAACAACAACAACAACAACAACAACAACAACAACAACAAAAAATGAACACACGAAACGAAAGAAACAAACAACCAAACCAAACAAACAAGCAAACATACAAACAAACAAGCAAACATACAAACAAACAACCAAACCAAACAAACAAGCAAACATACAAACACACAATCAAACATACAAACAAACAAGCAAACAAACAAACAAACAAGCAAACATACAAACAAACAAGCAAACATACAAACAAACGAAACAACGAAGAAAACGAAACACAGAAAGAAAGACACGAATAAACAAAGGAATAAACAAAGGAATAAACAAAGGAATAAACAAAGGAATAAACAAAGGAATAAACAAAGGAATAAACAAAGAATAAACAAAGGAATAAACAAAGGAATAACAAGGATAAACAAACTCAGCTCGTCAGACCAGAAATAAGCCTCATCAGTCACGTGACGGGGAAGGTACAACAGATACAGCAGCCATAGAGACTGACCAACAGATACAGCACCCATGGAGACTGACCAACAGATACAGCACCCATAGAGACTGACCAACAGATACAGCACCCATAGAGACTGACCAACAGATACAGTAGCCATAGAGACTGACCAACAGATACAGCACCCGTAGAGACTGACCAACAGATACAGCACCCATAGAGACTGACCACCAGATACAACACCCATAGAGACTGACCAACAGATACAGCGGCCGTAGAGACTGACCAACAGATACAGCACCGTAGAGACTGACCAACAGATACAGCAGCCATAGAGACTGACCAACTGATACAGCAGCGGAAGAGACTGACCAACAGATACAGCACCCATAGAGACTGACCAACAGATACAGCACCCATAGAGACTGACCAACAGATACAGCAGCGGAAGAGACTGACCAACAGATACAGCACCCATAGAGACTGACCCATATTCTGAGTCCTGTCTTTACTTCCACTTCAGTGACACAGTCACTCCAGTCGCTGTCAATAAAAGCATAGCTGCTGAGTGTTTTCCTGCTGTTTACGAATAACATTTATGCTTCATTCTGCTTGTAGTTGGATACTAATTGCCCACTGCGCTATCTTTTTTTTTTATCATCCACGAAGTGACTGAAAAAATATTTTCATTTTCATTTTTATAACATACTTAATTTTCTTTTTTCAAAATATTCAACCAAACTCTCCTTATTTCAAGCTTATCTCTCTCGTTTTCCATCTTCTTCACTTCCACAGCCACTCTTTGTGTGATAACTTTATTGACAGCGTGTGTGTGTGCGCGCCTGTGAGTGTGGGGAGAGAGAGAGAGACGCTTCAGACGCTTTAGAATCGGTTTAAAAAAAAAAAAAAACCATTTCACTGACAATGACAAAATACAGTCTTCATGTCAAGGAGGCTATCATTAATGCAGCGTCAAGAATTTATGAAACGAAAAATGTATAATGCATTACAAACATGATTCCCTGTATTGATCTATCAAGGAATAATAAAGTTAAAGACAAACAAAAGATCACCAAACGTGGGCCTAAATGGCCAGCTATGACATACAGAGAACCAAAGCACTGTCTCACAGGAAAACAGCAACAGACATTTTTTTCTCTCTGATATCATAACATTCAGCAATATATTTAGCAAACAGACCAACAACATTTCCATCATCAGAAGATAATAGTTCAATCAAAGTATATGGTCTTTCTGGCATCAAATTAAACAGTTTTGATTTTTTTCCTTTAATCTTCATATGCTTTACATTGAAATAAAAAGTGCTCTTCATCTTCCTTACTGTTATCTGGGCACAACACACAAACATCATCAACATAAACTTCATTGCAAAACCATTTCTTATTTGCTTTAAAACCAAGGGTCCGACTTCTAAATCTGGTCTATATGCTTGTATGCCATCTATTAGTAACAGATTTCAAAAACATTTCTGGCTGAAGAATACTTTTAAAGGTATAAAACCATGAATACTTATCATTTTCTTCAATTTTTGAATGCCATTTCTGTTTGTAGCAGGCTATCAAACGATCCTCAAATTCTGACATAAATACCCTTTCGTTCCCAACCTCTTTGCTAAGCCACACAATACCAAACCCATTAATAGTTAAAACGTGTTTTACTTTACTAACCCAGTTACAGTGTCCGCTTTCCATTTGTAAATATAGCATATCATATGCTTGTCTACATAGCATAGTAGTCCACTCTAAGTCAACCAAGCAGCTGATCATGATCGAGCTCACGGTGCCATATGAGAACAGAATGGAGGCAGCTCAAATCTACAAGACTGAAAAGTATGCTGATCTGGCAAACAGCCTGAGGAGAGAAGGCTATCAGGTCAAAGTCCTCACTGCAGAAATTGGAGCTAGGGGATTTGTAGGAACGTCTGCATACAGCCTCATGAAACAGCTCTCAGTTGCAGGGAAGGAAAAAACCAGAGCCCTGAAAGCAATGGCAGAAGCGGCAGAGAGGTGTTCAAGCTGGATCTGGTCAAGGAGGAACATAAGTGAACTTCATAAGGCTTAATTTCCCTACAAATATCAGGTGTCCCTGTGGCTCAGTGGTTAAAGCGCGAGTCATTAAGTAGAAAATGAGCATGTCCAGAGGGTCATGGGTTCGAATCCCAGCCATGGCTCGTCCCAAGATGGGGGGAAAAAAAGGGGCAGCAGAGGGACATCCGGAGTCATGAACCGGGTGTGGCCCAACCCCCCTAGAGTGTCAGGAGATAAGGGCCGAAACACTTGCTTGAAGGGGGCTTCTCTTCTGAGGACTCTCTGCTGCCACGCTCTCCACGAGTTTCTTTCTACCTTGATGTTGGAAGTTGTGTCAATTTTAACCAATACTTAAAAGATTTTGAAAATGTTTGAATCAATAAAGGATATCTTCCAGAATCACCATACGCCATTGTGTTTGATGAGTGCAGTGTAATGTTCATGAATCTTTAAATAGCCATAGTATGTACCTTCTCCATTTCCAAATTTTCTTCTAATCCCCAAACTTCAGCAGCATAAGTCAGCATAGGCGCTATTTGTGAGTGAAATAACTTCCAGAACAAAGAAGGGTCAATGCTATTAAGTCTTTTCAGGCATCTTAGAATTTCTACAACCCCGTTCTTACCCTTTCTGCCGATTTCACGCCACCCTGCATTTAGACTTAGACGAGTTGTAAATAACATCCCCAAATATTTGTAACTATTGGTTACTTTTACTTCTACATTTCCATACCACCACTTTTCTCTGCTGGGATAAATAAACACCCATACGAAAGACAATAACGTTTGTTTTCTCTAGATTAACACCTAATTGAAGTCTATCTGCTTCATTTTTAAAAACATTTATTTGGTTTTGCAACCCAACAACAGCAGTAGAGAACAAAAATTACATCATCTGCAAATAAAAGCATAAACAGTTCAACAGCACCTGCAATAAACTGTATACCATGTTTGCCTTTATGTGACATTTCTAAAGCTATCTCATTTATAACAAATGCAAACATTTCAGGGCTCAATAGACAACCTTGTTTCACTCCTCTAGGACAATTGAATAAGTCACTGTACAATCCTTTCCCACGAACACATGCTAAAACTGAATTATATACAACACGAAGAGCATAGTACAATTTTCCTTTAACTCCTGTTTTTCTAAGAACTTGCCACAACACATTTCTATTAACGGGATCAAAAGCCTTTTTAAAATCAACAAAAGCAACATACAGTATAGTATTTTCTTTTGGAACTTTTGGACTAAAGCATATAATGTGAAAATATGATCAACTCTACTATACCCTGACGTGAGCCCCGCCTGCTCTTCCCCAATTTTCCTCTCCTTTTCAGCCCACTGTGTCAATTTCTATTCAAAGCATGAGAATATACTTTACTAATTATACTTGTGAGAGCTACACCTCTATAATTGTCTGGGTTATTTGGGTCTGCTTTTTATGGATGGGTACAATAATTGACGTTGACCACGACAGGGGAAACAATCCGTGATTAAACAAATGGTTAAATATAGAAACACAGAAATCAATCACATAGTCATTGGCATGTTTTATCATTTCACTTATTATTCTATTTGGTCCCCGGCTTTTTACCAGTTTTCAAATTTCTAATACTTGCTCTTACTTCATCTGTAGTTATAGGGTCATCAAACAAAGAGTTCATCATTTTGCTGATCTTCTGTTTCTTCTACTGCTTGATCACTTTGACCACTACAAAGAGAGTTGAATACACTATGGAAATGGTCAAACCATTGCTGTGATGTTATTTCATTGTAAATGGTGGATTTCCTGTTAACTGATCGCACTGTACTCCAAAACAATCTGGGATCATTTACTGATGGTTTAAGCTTTAGTATTCTGTTTTCATTAAATTTTCTTTTTTTCTTTTCTTTTCTTAAATCAACATATTCTTTTCTTTCTTTTGTATATAAATTACCCTTTTCTTTTTCGTCTCTTTTGATTTAGCCCTTCTAATATTTGTAGTAATCTCTTTACTTCCCTCTTCTTTTTCTCACATTCATCGTCAAACCAATCTTCATTTGTTTTTTTTTTCTTCCCTCCTACTTTCTTTACCATACATGCCGCAGCTCCATATAAAGCATTAACAAAACATCCACACACTTATTTATATCAACTATCACGTTGTTCATAGCTGTAACTAAAAATTGTTTTAAAATCATCAGAATTCAATTCATTCTTAAACGTTTGTACATTTTCCTCTGTCCTCACCCTGTCAACTAATGGTACATCTGTTTTAACAGGACAATAATTCCACGTAAACTGAACTGGCAAATGCCAAGAAAAGAGAGTATCCCTCACCTTTAAAGCACAATATGAACATAGTTCACTAGATACTAGAAAATAATCAATTACACTTCAACCCTGAGGAGCAACAAAAGTAAATTCTCTATCAGGATCAGTGTCACACGAACCATTCAGAATACACAAATCAAACAAAGAGCAAAAGTCCAACAAGGAACGACCAAACTTGTTAACAGTTTTATCTTTTGAACATCTTTTCATAGAAACAATTTCATCATTTTCGTCAACATCATCATTTTGTACGTTAAACACATAATTATACATTTCTTCCTGCTCTGTCTGCTCACAACCCGTTCTGGCGTTCATATCACCACACATAATATAATAAACATACTAACAGAAAGAGACTGCAGCAGACTATCTTCAGGTATAAGTATACCATCTGTGAGATTAGTTTGTCTATGTAGGGGCCCTCCTTCAGGGACAACATAGCACATAACAAACACAAAGTCTTTATCTAAACCAAACACACATTAATCAATTTGAATCAGGACAACATTCTCACAATCAATTTCAATTTTTTGTATAAAGTTTGCTAAGTCTTTTTTTTAAAAACAAGAATAACAACTCCTCCAGAAACGCGTCCATGCACAGACAGTTTCTTAGCACGAGCACTAAACGCAACATAATTTTTAAAGTGAAAACTGAAATCAAAAGCATGATCGATGAACGTTTCGGTTAAACAAATTATATCATATTTGGTAACAAAATCAAGGAAAGAAATGTCAGCGAGTTTATTTTTCAAATTTTTAACATTATAATTCAGGAAATGAAGTCTTGACGTTTGATGATCGGCCTTCTGTTATTTATCTGGTACTCAAGCGTGACGTGCGTCCCCCCCCCCCCCCCCCCCTCTATGTGAGCTAGCTTTGTTCAAGCAAAGACTTGGTTCAAGTTACTGTTCTGCCCGCTAAGGTAATTGCCCATCCCTGTCTGCCGTGCATTATCAGCCGCAAGGGAGACAGCGTATGAACGCGGCCCCAGTGACTGCCTGCGATTTTGCGAGTTTCCCGTGTTGCCTGCAAGCTGCGTACCAGTGACCTGACTTGGTGCGCCTGAACCAGACCTGTTCGCCGTACTGCGTGTCGCCCTCCTGTCACGCCCTTCTGTTGTGGAGGGAGAGAGAGAGGCTGGTGGTGGTGATGCACGCTCTCCACCCTCCTCCCTCTGGTCTCCTGTCTGCGGGGTTTCCAACGTGGCTTCATCAGTAACCTGTGAGTGGAGGTGGGAGGGAGGGGGCGTGATGGGAGAGTGGGTTGATTGTCATGGAGGACGAGGTAAGGGGTAAGGTTTGGGTTAGGGTGGTGGTGCACATAATGAACACCATTTCTTTCCCCAAACTGTCTGTCATTATCTGGTTTACGTGTTTGAACGGTCAGCTTGCCTTTAACAAACACTGCTACTTTCCCTTGTTGTTTTGCCGTTTGTACAATGTTTTGTTGCCTGCGAGTTAAATCTGTCGCTAGTCTGACCCCCTTTCTTTCCAGTTGCCCTCTGACCCCCTTTCTTTCCAGTTGCCCTCTGACCCCCTTTCTTTCCAGTTGCCCTCTTACTTCTTTATTCCAGTGCAGTTCCATCTTATTCTTCCACTGACTAAATTTCACAATCTTTGTCCGTGGCTCCCCTGGCCTGGCCCGCCCCACTCTGTGTGCCCTTGCAATGTCATCTTCTGTTCACTTTCTTCCCCCCTCCACCCCATTCAATG
>CM031629.1:43092146-43097146 GCA_018398815.1 Conus ventricosus | reverse complement strand
CACACACACACAAGGCCAGGCGGCCTTATCGGTAGTGCACATCAAAGCAGTTTTTCGCTCTAAATAATAAGCACACTCTCACAACCTCGCTATAGATTAGAATAGAAACGCTGGATTATTGTCCATTAGGACCAGAAAAAAAGTCTACAAGCGTTTCTAAAAGAAATGCAGATGAATGGGCAACAAAGCCTGAAAAACATTAGAGGACGTGAAACAAGACCAGCACTCAACCTCATCGCCCCCTTCCCCCTCCCCCACCCCCCAAAGGAAACAAAACGAAACAACAACAACAACACCAACACCGCCAGCAACAACTGTAGCAGCAGCAACAAACAACAGCAAGAAAAAAGATAGAAAGAAGAGAAATGCAATGTAGGAGGAAGAATGAAGAGTACACAGATCTCCCCCACACTAAACACAGCTTATTTCGGAAAATACTTTTGTTTCAATGTCCAGTCACCCCAAACATTTGACCAAAGGAGCAAAGAGCTTGTAATGACCGAACAATGACTGTATAAGAACACATAGGCACAAATTATTTACACGCTTGCACGGCTTCTACGTTCGATCTACTTACTTCTCTCCATTTCAGCTGCAAACGTTTTCTTCTTTTGTTTCTACATGTTTCTGAAAAGCCATACTCTAAAAGAACTGTGATCTGAAGCATAATCAGAAGAGCTGATCCTGAAGGCATGGCAGGGACTCCTTAGGCACAGTGCCTGTGGTACATTGTGACAAGATTCCTGCCTGTTCAACTTAAAACAACCATGCAATGTTACAACACAGTTCTTGGAAAAGCTTATCTTTCTCCATTGCCTTCTTATCAGTCAGTGCCGTACTTCTCTCTCTCTCTCTCTCTCCTCTCTCTCTCTCTCTCCTCTCTCTCTCTCTCTCTCTCTCTCTCTCTCTCTCTCTCTCGCTTGACTTCTTTGTAAGATTACTGTCCTTAGAGCTTCCTTAAATTCTCAGACTATCAGTCCCATGTCATTTCCTCATTCCACATTTTTTGGAACCCTTCTACCCCTTTTTTCACCTTGTACCTGAAACCGTTGTCACAAGATTACAAAGATCAGTATGAAATCTGGCATCAAACCACGTGAACTCGATCCACTTCCGGCATCTTTCCTTGACACTATCCTGCCACACATTGTCACCGTTATCAATGAGTCACTGTCCACTGGCTCTTCTCATCCTCTTGTACATCTACAATGGCCCCACCTCTCTTGGAAGAAGTTCATTCTTGATGTGGAAATGTAAAGAACTACAGACCTGTTTGGAATCTCCCTATCAGTACCAATATCACTGGAAAAGTTGTTTTTGGTCAGTTACTTGGCCATTTTCATTATAACAACGTCGTTACCCTTTCTGTCTGCCTGCCGCCCTGATCATAGAACTGATACTGCTGTTCTTAAATCTGTAAAGAGTTTCTGACTGCCCTCAACAACGACACCATATCACTTCTCTCTCTCTCCTGGACCTCTGTGCAGCTTTTGATGCTATCGATTAGTTCATTCTTCTGTCCAGTTTTCTGAACTCTATCGAGCTCTCTAGTACATTCCTGAAATGCTTTCATTCCTACATTGCCCACCGTCATCTAGTTTTCTCTGTCAATGACTCTATTTCCACTCCAACTCCAACGAGGTAGGGTGTGCCCAGGGGCTCAGTGCTAGGGCCTGTGCTTTTCATTGTGCACGCTTATCCTCCCTTCCCCTCTCTCCTTCTTTGACCCCACCCCCACCTAAGCCTCATTCCTGTTTGTCTGTGTCCTCCCTTCTCCCTCCCTCCCCCCCCCTCCCCCCCCCCTCTCTCTCTCTCTCCCTTGTTTGTGTAAGCGATATGCATGACGGTGGAAATGAAATTGCAGTTTGAAGGATTGACGGAACATGAAATGTCTTGATTGCAGGTGGTCACCAGTGTGTTTAGCTTTATACACCACAGTGTCAGCATTGTCAATGGGGTCACCAGTGTGTAGCTTTATACACTACAGTGTCAGCCCTGTCAGTGTGGTCACCAGTTTGTTTAGCTTTATACACCACGCTGTCAGCATTGCCAGTGTGGTCACCAGTGTGTTTAGCTTTATACACCAAACTGTCAGCATTGCCAGTGTAGTCACCAGTGTGTTTAGCTTTATACACCAAACTGTCAGCAATGCCAGTGTGGTCACCAGTTTGTTTAGCTTTATACACCACAGTGCCAGCATTGTCAGTGTGCTCACCAGTGTGTTTAGCTTTATACACCACACTGTCAGCATTGCCAGTGTGGCCACCACACTACAGTGGCAGCATTGTCAGTGTGGTCACCAGTGTGTTTAGCTTTATACACCACAGTGTCAGGCCTGACAATGTGGTCACCAGTGTGTTTAGCTTTATACACTACAGTGTCAGCCCTGTCAATGTGGTCACCATGTGTTTAGCTTTATACACTACAGCGTCAGCCCTGTCAGTGTGGTCACCAGTGTGTTTTAGCTTTATACACTACAGTGTCAGCCCTGTCAGTGTGGTCACCAGTGTGTTTAGCGTTATACACCACAGTGCCAGCATTGTCAGTGTGGTCACCAGTGTGTTTAGCTTTATACACAACAGTGTCAGCATTGTCAGTGTGGTCACCAGTGTGTTTAGCTTTATACACTACAGTGTCAGCCCTGTCAATGTGGTCACCAGTTTGTTTAGCTTTATACACCACACTGTCAGCATTGTCAGTGTGGTCACCAGTGTGTTTAGCTTTATACACCACACTGTCAGCATTGTCAGTGTGGTCACCAGTTTGTTTAGCTTTATACACCACACTGTCAGCATTGCCAGTGTGGTCACCAGTGTGTTTAGCTTTATACACCAAACTGTCAGCATTGCCAGTGTGGTCACCAGTGTGTTTAGCTTTATACACCAAACTGTCAGCATTGCCAGTGTGTTCACCAGTTTGTTTAGCTTTATACACCACAGTGCCACCATTGTCAGTGTGGTCACCAGTGTGTTTAGCTTTATACACCACACTGTCAGCATTGCCAATGTGGTCACCAGTGTGTTTAGCTTTATACACCAAACTGTCAGCATTGCCAGTGTGGTCACCACACTACAGTGTCAGCATTGTCAGTGTGGTCACCAGTGTGTTTAGCTTTATACACCACAGTGTCAGCCCTGACAATGTGGTCACCAGTGTGTTTAGCTTTATACACTACAGTGTCAGCCCTGTCAATGTGGTCACCAGTGTGTTTAGCTTTATACACTACAGTGTCAGCCCTGTCAGTGTGGTCACCAGTGTGTTTAGCGTTATACACTACAGTGTCAGCCCTGTCAGTGTGGGCACCAGTGTGTTTAGCGTTATACACCACAGTGCCAGCATTGTCAGTGTGGTCACCAGTGTGTGTAGCTTTATACACCACATTGTCAGCCCTGACAGTGTGGTCACCAGTGTGTTTAGCTTTATACACCACAGTGCCAGCATTGTCAGTGTGGTCACCAGTGTGTGTAGCTTTATACACTACAGTGTCAGCATTGTCAGTGTGGTCACCAGTGTGTGTAGCTTTATACACCACAGTGTCAGCCCTGTCAGTGTGGTCAACGGTGTGTTTAACGTTATACACCACAGTGTCAGCCCTGACAGTGTGGTCACCAGTGTGTTTAGCCCTATACACCACAGTGTCAGCATTGTCAGTGTGGTCACCAGTGTGTTTAGCTTTATACACTACAGTGTCAGCCCTGTCAGTGTGGTCACCAGTTTGTTTAGCTTTATACACCACATTGTCAGCATTGTCAGTGTGGTCACCAGTGTGTTTAGCTTTATACACCACAGTGTCAGCATTGTCAGTGTGGTCACCAGTGTGTTTAGCTTTATACACTACAGTGTCAGCCCTGTCAGTGTGGTCACCAGTTTGTTTAGCTTTATACACCACACTGTCAGCATTGTCAGTGTGGTCACCAGTGTGTTTAGCTTTATACACCACACTGTCAGCATTGTCAGTGTGGTCACCAGTTTGATTAGCTTTATACACCACACTGTCAGCATTGCCAGTGTGGTCACCAGTGTGTTTAGCTTTATACACCAAACTGTCAGCATTGCCAGTGTGGTCACCAGTGTGTTTAGCTTTATACACCAAACTGTCAGCATTGCCAGTGTGGTCACTAGTTTGTTTAGCTTTATACACCACAGTGCCAGCATTGTCAGTGTGGTCACCAGTGTGTTTAGCTTTATACACCACACTGTCAGCATTGCCAGTGTAGTCACCACACTACAGTGGCAGCATTGTCAGTGTGGTCACCAGTGTGTTTAGCTTTATACACTACAGTGTCAGCCCTGACAATGTGGTCACCAGTGTGTTTAGCCTTATACACCACAGTGTCAGCCCTGTGAATGTGGTCACCAGTGTGTTTAGCTTTATGCACTACAGTGTCAGCCCTGTCAGTGTGGTCACCGGTGTGTTTAGCGTTATACACTACAGTGTCAGCCCTGTCAGTGTGGTCACCAGTGTGTGTAGCTTTATACACCACAGTGTCAGCCCTGTCAGTGTGGTCACCAGTGTGTTTAACGTTATACACCACAGTGTCATCCCTGTCAGTGTGTTCACCAGTGTGTTTAGCGTTATACACCACAGTGTCAGCATTGTCAGTGTGTTCACCAGTGTGTTTAGCTTTATACACTACAGTGTCAGCATTGCCAGTGTGGTCACCAGTTTGTTTAGCTTTATACACCACAGTGCCACCATTGCCAGTGTGGTCACCAGTGTTTTTTAGCTTTATACCACACTGTCAGCATTGTCAGTGTGGTCACCAGTGTGTTTAGCTTTATACACCACACTGTCAGCATTGCCAGTGTGGTCACCAGTGTGTTTAGCTTTATACACCACACTGTCAGCATTGTCAGTGTGGTCACCAGTGTGTTTAGCTTTATACACCACACTGTCAGCATTGTCAGTGTGGTCACCAGTGTGTTTAGCTTTATACACCACACTGTCAGGATTGTCAGTGTGGTCACCAGTGTGTTTAGCTTTATACACCACAGTGCCA
>CM031629.1:43062146-43087146 GCA_018398815.1 Conus ventricosus | reverse complement strand
CTACGGGCAAATAGTTGGGAAGAGATTGCTCTTCAGCCCTGGTCGGCCATCCCTCTAGGAGACGGATACTCGGAACAACAAGCTGCATTTCCTGGGGCTGTCCTACACATGGCAGCTTCTGCACCTGTGGGGCAATGAGCCCCAGATGGTAAGAGGCTTGAGAAGAGAAAAGACAACTCTCCTTTACCTTAAAAGTACCCTGTGCTGGGCAGGCAAGCAGGTGTGCCAATAAACCCAAAAGCAACGGTTACCAGCTACTTTCAAGTTCTGCGGCGATAGAGAAGTAGTGACGGGGACAGGCAAAGGATGTTGTTGGAGGTCCCTAGCTACAACTCTGCACGTAGGCGGCTGTAGGCTGATGGTCGTTCAGTGATAGCACTGCTCTGCCAGTATGAGGAGGGGAGATAAAAGGATCCCTAAACAAAGCCTGCCCTTCACAGCACTGCCAGGTGACATCGCCTGCCTGGTCGGAAGACAAAGCACGACAAAGTTCAGAAGTCCCTGACATTTGGGGCAAGGAATGTACGAAATTTATTGTACAGAGAAGACAGACAAGAGCATCATACCACACTGATTGCCAAGATGCTAGGCCGCTATCAGATCAACATAACGGTTTAAGTGAAACAAGACTTGCGGGCGACACACAGCTTGAGAAAATTGGAAGAAGCTGCACCTTTTACTGCATTGGGAAGCCTGACAAAAAAAAGAAAAAAAAAAGAAAAGAAAAAAAGAAAAACAACAACAACAACAACAAAAAACAACAACAAAACAAAAAAAACCCGGATAACTTCTGGTGTTGGATTTCCATTCAGACAAAGCTTGCCTGCAAGCTGCATAGCTGCCATACGGCATTAATGATCGCCTAAAGATATTGAGGCATATGCGAACAAAGGACACTTTTCTACCGTCATCAGCACCTGTCTCCAACAATGACGAGCCCGGATGACATCAAAGAAGCCTTCTACGAGGAGCTGAACTGTGACATCACTCAGATCAGCCACAGGCAAACTCATCTTTCTTTGGAGACATTAACGCTTGTCTTGGAAGGGACCACTCCACTTGGCCCAACGTTTCTGGACGCCATGGCACTGGAAACTGCAACTCCAATGGTCTGCTGATGTTATCGCTGCGCGCACTCCCATGAAGACATCCAGTGCACAGCATGAACTTTCTATCACCAACACTATCTTCCAGCAGCAGGACAAGTTCAAGAACATGTGGATGAACTCCCGCTCCAAACAATGCCACACACATGACTATGTTATCGTTCGCCAGATAGACAGACATGATGTCCTCATTACACGCTACATGAGGGAAGCGGACTGCTGGTCCGATCACCACCTGATCAGGAGCAAGATGAATATCCAGCTTACCCTGAAGAACAAATCGGCCAGAGATAAGTTCCCAAGAAGGCTTAACATTGCTCCCCTGTGTACCAGCAGAGACATTTTGCATGAAAGGATCCAGGAATGTCTGTCAAACATTGACCTCACTGGAAAAGACATTGGAGAGGAGTGGAAATCCTTCAAAGAATCCTGACAACCTGGGCTTTATTTTACACAAACATAGAGACTGGTTTGATGAAAACGACCCAGAATCAACAAGCTCATAGACAAGCTCCACATGACCCACAGAGATCACCTCAGTGACAAGACCTGCCAGAAGAAGAAACAGAAGTACCTGCAAGCCAGGCAGCTCATCCAATAGATGCTATGGCCGATGAAGAACGATTAGTGGGAAAAGAAACCAGAAAGCTTGCAAGCTGCAGCTGACATCAATGTCATGAGACATTTTACGAGGGCTTTCGCACGATCTATGGACCAAAGATTACTGGGTCAACGCCCATTCGTGTTTCTGACCAGATCACACTGCTGACAGATAAGGCCGTCTTCCTTGCTAGCTGGGCCGAGCCCTTCAATGTTCTCCTGAATAGAGACTTGTCAATATCAAAAGAAGCAATCATAGTACACCCCCAATTGCCAGTGAAGGAATCTCCAGCAGACCCACCCTCCAATGCAGAGACTGTAAAGGCTCTGAAACAGACTACACACAGGAGAGTACCCGCAGCAGGTGGAATTCCAGCTGACATGTACAAGAATGGAGGCACATTAAAAGCTAACCAACCTCTTCCAGTTCATACGGGAAAAAGGAGAAGGGCCTCAAGATGTCAAGGATGCCTCTATTGTACACACCCACATGAGGAAGGGTGATAAAGCGTCCTGTGTAATCATCGTGCTATTTCCTTCATGTGCATCGCAGACAACATTCTTGCCGGGGTCATCTTGCACAGACTCATCACACACATAGCGGACTCCATCGTCCCTGAATCAGACAGGCAGGGGCACAACCGACATGGTGTTTGCAGTTCGCCAGCTACAGGAGAAGTGTCGTGAGCCACAATCAGGAGCTGCACATAGTGCTTGTGGGTCTCACCGAGGCAATCGGCACTGTTAATGGGACTGGCTTGTGGAAGATCCTTCAAGAAAATATTGCTTGCCCGGAAAAACTGATCATGCTGATAGTTTCATCTCATGATAGCATGCAGTCAAGGGTGCAAGAAAACGGAGATACCTCTGACCCATTTCCAGTGAAAGCAGAATGAAGCAGGGATGCGTTTTAGCTCCCACCGTCTTTTCCTTTCTGTTTGCTGCAATGTTGATTGATGCGTTCCGGGACCGTGACGAGGGAGTATGCATCCAGTTACGTTCATATGGCAAACCCTTTAACCTTCGACGACTTCAGGCTATGACTAGAGTATTTGATGTCCTTCTGAGAGAGTTCTTCTTTGCTGATGACAGTGCGCTGGCCACGCACTCCCATGAAGACATCCAGTGCATCACAGATCACTTTACAAGGGTCTGTCAACGCTTTTGACTTACAGTCAGTCTTGATACGACTGAGGCTATGTTCCAGCGTTTTACGTCTGGAGCTGGCAGTGCTCTACCACCACCTGTCCTAATCAACCATACAGAAATCACTATATGGATAGGTTCTGCTATTTGGGCAGTACTGTAAGCAGCAACAATCTCTGGATGCACAAGTGATGTTGCGCATCTCGAAGGCCAGCGCTGCCTTTGGCCGACTCTCAAAGAGTCTGTGGTAAGACCATGACATTAAATTGCACACAAAGGTCGCCGTATACAGAGCTGTAGTTCTGAGTGCTCTCCTCTACTGTTGTGAGACTTGGACCACGTACCTCTGACACACCCAACAGCTCCAACAGTTCCATCAATAATGCTTGCTTAAGGTCTGCAGCATCAAATGGCAAGACAGAGTGTCCAACCTACAGGTCCAGAAGAAGTATGGCCTACCCAGAAATGAGTGTATACTCATCAAAAGCAAGCTCCAATAGATAGGATACGTTGTCCATAAGGAGGACAGCAGAATTCCAAAGATGCTGCTCTATGGACAACTGAAAGAAGGACAACGTAATCAAGACGTCCACTCAAGGTATACAAAGACACCTTGAAGGCCAACCTCAGGAGCTGCAACATCGACACTACTTCCTGTGAAGATGTCTCCTTTGACAGAACACAATGAAAGCAGCGGTTTGACGTTCCTGCAGAGCAACTGCATCTGAGAAAAGAGGAATCGGAGAGAAAACGGGGCCTATCCTTCCAAGATCCCATTCCATGCAGCGTCTCTGTGTGTGTCTTTGTGCCTCAGGAACTGGTCTTCATTTCCACATGAGGACCCACATCAGCAGATGGCCTTGCTGCCTACTCATCCGTCAGACATGACGGAGAATTGCAGTAGTCCGTCGGGTGCCGACGAAGACGATGGTCTGTGTACTCAGCGATGACGATGACAGCGCATGTGACTCCACAGCCCGAAGCTGGAAACACACAACACAGGCGCCCACAGATGACACATCGATGGTCTGAGTTTGGGTTTGAGCAGGACGAGGTCCTGTGTCGTCTGTTTCTTGCAGCGGCCAGACGCAGTCTTCTGTCCTCTTCGAAGGAGGTGTTGCTTTAAAGGTGAGGGACCTCCAAGATGATCTGTAAGCAGCAAGGATTTCGAGCTCTCAAGGCTGGATGCCGCACCATCTGAGATTTCTCTTAAGGGTGTCTTTGTATCTCAGTGTGGGCCTTGCCTGTCTGCGTGAGCCTTCTTTGAGCTCACCATACATCAGTTGCCTGGGGATGCGGCTGTCGTTCAGTTTGATGACGTGCCCAGTCCAGCGTAGCTGAGCCTTCAGCAACATTGACTCAATGCGTGTCATTCCAGCTTTGTCCAACACCTATTGGTTTGTGAGTTTGTCCTGCCAGCGAATGCCCATAATTATACGCAGCGATCGCGTATGGAACTGTTCTAGCTGCTTGATATGCTTTCGATACAGGGTCCACGTTTCACATCCATACAGTAGTAAAGAAAGGACTACAGCCTTGTAGTTTTTAAGCTTTGTAGACAGTATTATGCCTTTCTGCTGGGGGACCATAACTCTTAATCCTCCGAGGGCGTGGCTGGCTTTCAGGATCTTGGACATGATCTCTTTGTCAAGTGAACCATCTGCAGAGATAACGCTGCCCAGATACTTGAAGCTCTCCACGCACTTCAGTTGTACTCCATCAATGGTAATGGCTGGCTGGGGCTTAGCTGTGTTAGGGGCGGCTTAGACCACGACCTCCGTCTTTCCAAGACTGATTGTCAGTCCGAACAGCTTGGATGCGTTTGCGAGGTGGTCTACAATGACCTGTAAGCGTTTCGCCTTGTGTGCCATGAGAGCACAATCATCCGCAAAAAGGTCTTCGGGGATGACTTTCTTCAGGGTCTTGGTTCGAGCAGCAAGCCGACGGAGGTCGAACACGGATCCATCTGAGCTGTACTTGATGTATACGCCCAAGTCCAGATCTCTCACAGCACGAAAAAGGACCTGCGTGAAGAACAAGTTGAACAACATGGGGTCGAGGACACAGCCTTGTTTCACTCCGTTTGAGACGTTGTAGGAGTTTGTGCATTCACCATTAGAAAGGACATGTCGAGTCATGTTGTCATGGAAGAGCCTTATTTAAGGCGGTGAACTTGTGTGAACAGCCCAGCTTCATCAGGATGGTCCACAAGGCTTCTCCGTTGACAGTGTCAAAAGCTATGGTGAGGTCTATGAACACTGCCTACAGGTCCATCTGCTACTGGATTCATTTCTCCTGGACTTGTCGCACAGTAAACATCATGTCTGTGGTACAGCAGCAAGGGCGGAAACCACACTGGGCTTCAGGAAGGTTGTCTTCAGAGATGTTGTTGATGAGCCTGTTGAGGAGGATGCGGGCAAGTATCTTTCCAGCAATGGAGAGAGGAGAAATTCCTATGTAGTTACCATAGTCTGATTTTGCCCCTTTGTTCTTATAAAGTAACACGATAGTGCCATCGCAGAGATCTGCTGGTATGTCCTCTTCCTCCCAGATAGTCAAAAGGACGTCGTGGAACACTCTGAAAGCTGTGCATCCCAATGCTTCATACAGCTCAGCAGGAATTTCATCTTTTCCAGGCGCTTTTCTGTAGCTTATCTGCTTTATAGCAGTCCAGACTTCATCCTCAGTGGGTGGTAGGTGGAGGTCCACCTGTGTAGGTTTCTTGAATATCTCCTATAGAGCTTCCTGGTCAACAGTGGAGGCCCAGTTTAGAAGTTGACTGAAGTGCTCTTCCCACCTTGCGCTGATTCCCTCCTTGTCCTTGATAATGGTAGAACCATCAGCAGATACCAGAGGGGCTGTACCTCCTTTTGAGGGCTGTAGATAGCCTTGATGGCACTGAACAGCATCTTAGAGTTGTTAGTATCTGCATATAGCTGCACTTCATCGGCCTTCCTTTCCCACCAACGGTCCGTCCTGCATGGCTAGGAGTTCTTTAGCGGTTCTTGCTTGACAGTCCTTGAATCTGTCAGGTCGTGAACAGTCGGGGTGGTTCTGAGAGTGAATGGGAAAATCCATCTATGTATGTATGTATGTATGTATGTATGTATGTATGTATGTATGTATGTATGTATGTATGTATGTATGTATGTGAGTGAGTGAGTGAGTGAGTGAGTGAGTGAGTGATGGCTGAAAAAGGACCCACAATGAAAAATGTTGAGTAACTAAGATTTTTAATCATGAATGAAATCAGGATGCGATTCCAGCCATTCCAGAAGTTTACCCTCAGAAATTTTTCTCCTTTTTTCGACCAGTGTGTTTAACGTATATATGAATGGATTTATCGCGGAGTTTAGAGGTAAAACAAACACAGCAAGGGCCACATTTACTTCTCCAGAAATTGGAATACCACCCAGTGCCAATATTCCACATAAACCAATGGGAAACCAGCAGAGAAAATCTGTCAAAGCAACAGTAATTAACCGACGAGCTATGGTTATGTCTTGTGACACTTTTGTAGAATTTGTTTTCACAGTATTGACCTTAATTGACTTGTAGATAAAAGCCTGACCAGTAGCGGTGAAAACGAATAATACGAAATTGAAAATAATCAAAACACCAATGGAATAAGATTTTCCCTTGAAACTCTGCCTGGTGATTGGCAAAGGGATACAAATATCTGTCTGGCTGTAGAATTCCCAGTGTGATGTCATAGGAAGTAAGGGCAACAAGGCCAAGTGACAGCCTACTAACCAGTTGAAAAGACAAGCCATTGCTGCTGATGTCCTACTAAACCTTACAGAGCTGAAAGGAAAGCGAAGGACAAGAAAACGATCCAGTGTAATGAACCAGATGATTAAAACTGACACCTCACTTGATAATAAGGACAAAAAACCAGCTGCCTTACAGGTCACACTGTTTTTCCATGTGTCATCATTGTGAAGATATCGTCCACTAAACTGTTCATCAGCCACGCCAATAACAGCAATATAGACACCCATCAGAAAGTCAGCCATGGTGAGGTTGGTGACAAACACACTGTAGCCACTTGAAGACGCCATGTTTTTCACAAACAGTCGTGCGCAGCAGCAGAAGACGTTACCAGTCACAGACAGACAGGCGACCAGCCACAGAAACAAGCGATATGTCCATGACCGCAACAGATCTTTACATGAAGAAATTTCATCTTTTGGGGCAATGCAGACTAAACTATCAACGTTATGGGGAAGTATTTCCGTGCAGCAAAATTTATAGTTTTGTGTGGAGATGACACGTAAACTACAAAGATCTTGAAAAAGATCAAGTGGAAATGTTTTAACAGGACTGTGATAAATGTAAAGTTCCTCTAATTGTGGTGTTAACTGAAACCCTTCCCTACTGATTGTATGAATGGAAGTGAAAGTTAAATTCAGTTTCTGTAGTCGAGGAAATAGTGACAGTACTGTGGTATTCAACACAGTCAGCATGGTGTGGGCCAGATGTAACACGGTGAGGGCACTGTGCTGGTTCACAGAGGAGGGATCCGTGTGTAGAGAGGACAGAGGATTGTTGGACAGGGACAGTGTCTGTAGACTTTTCAAATGAAGAAGAACGGTCAGGTTGACATACTGGAGTTGGTTACCACTGAGATCAAGAAATATTACATTCACTAATCGGCTTATAGGCAAGAACGTTAGAGAACACCGTGTAAGGACTACACCAATAAGGAGAGTGTTGTTGCTAACATCATGCAGTGTCATACCTGACCCAGTGGCATCCAAATAACGAAGCCGAGGGAAGAGAGCTGCAGAGAAAGGCCGAGGACACAGAAAGGTGTGTCCCTGACACAGACAGTCTACAGGACATGATATGTTGCAAGCCAATTCATCGTCATACATGGGGCAATGAGGCCAGCCATCACACATATGGTCACTGTGTAAACATATGGCTGACAGTCTGCAGCGAAAAAAGCCTGGACAACTCATTTCCTCGCAGCCCTCTTCATCCTGGTGATCAATGCAGTCGTATGGTCCATTGCATCGTGTGTAGACAGGCAGACAGTCATTGAAGTCACCAGGACAACGATAGTGGCTGTCTGGACAAGACTCATTGGGTTTCATCAAACTGAAGTCGAACTTTGCGACACCATTAAATCTGACAAGAACAGGACATGGACCAAAGCGATGTGAGTACAACGTAGAGATTCTAGAGTCTAGGCAGTTTTCCTCATCTGATTCATCCCGACAGTGGATCATATCATCACATAATTTTTCAAAAGACAGGCACTCGCCATTCTTACACCTAAACAAGCTGATGCAAGAAGGATAATTACAGAAAATTTCATCGCTGTTATCATAACAATCATGTGTGAAATCACATACTAGGGTGTATGATATCTGTATGACATTATCTTTGCATGTAAACGTGTCAGTTGAAGAGACATGGTGATCCGATATTTCATGTTTGGCCACATGGAACAATCTGCCAGAGAAAGTACAAGGAGGTGTTTGTTGTTGCCCACATATTTTGTAGTGGTCAGAACCACACAGAAAAATGTATGTGTCAGGTGACCATTGAGGCATTTCATCCAATAGTTCTGTCCTGATGACAGAGAAAATGTTGTTCTAATCAACGATATTTCCTTTGAACAATACAAGCTTGATGTCGTCTTGTTGCTTTTAAATTCACAAACTGTCCCATAACTCTTATGGCGCCCTTTGAGTACACATAGTTCAGCAGTTAGTTGAGGGTATCTCAAGATTATGTGAGGTGAAGATAAAGTCTTGAAGCATGTCTTGGAAGTCGAGAAGACATTTACTTTAACATTCCAAAAATGATGTAGTATCGTCCTGCCATCATCAAAAAGAGCATGTCTGTACATCTTTGGCAGGGAGACATCGTGACAGCGCACACCAACCCGAAGGTTTCTCAGCCAATGTGGATGTAATTTTGTTTTGTTTCTAAATGCAGCAAACCAACTGTCAACACACACTGCAGCACTTTGAAAGCTTTGTGTTGAACTGCAATACTCTTGAGCCCTGTCGTTGACATTTGTGTTATTACTGACAAATCCTTCTAGACTTGCAACAATTTTGTAGCAACTGTTACACATGGCAATCAGTCCATCACACTGAGGACTGCTGTAGGGGCAGTCAGCTGTTTCGTCCCGTCCATCTTCACACTCTGTCTTCAGGTTACAGGCCAGGTGGTGATGGAAGCTGGCGTAATGGTCGACGGAACAGTTCCAGAGACCCTGTGTTAATTTAAGAGGCCTTCGATTTTCAGGAAAAAATGAAAAGAAAAGTTTAAAGCAGGTCAAGTTCTGGCAATTTGAGTCTGACTGTGCATAAACTCGGAATTTCGGGGAATGAAACAGATGGGCGAAATCGGACTCAATATTATTGCGATGTGTCCATATGACTCTCCACCTTGAACGACGTAAGTAATACAGATTTACATATGGTTTTGAAAAGATATATTCCTTATGACGGACCATTACAGCGTTGTTGACGGGCACAGATACATGCTTATCCACGAATACAGAACGTGGACCTCTAAAATTTAGAAACCCAGACGTTGATGTCATCATCACGAGAGGAAAAAAATCTGCATCTAAAACGTCATCCACAAATTACCATTGATAGTAAAATATCTAACGCACTGCACAAAGCTCAACAGTCATCCACAAATTACCATTGATGGTACAATAACATCTAACGCACTGGGCAAAGCTTAACAGTCATCCCCAAATTACCATTGATGGTAAAATAACCATCTAACGCACTGCACAAAGCTTAACAGTTATCCACAAATTAGCATTGATGGCAAAATAACATCTAACGCACTGCACAAAGCTTAACAGTCATCCACAAATTACCATTGATGGTAAAATAACGTCTACCACACAACCACAAAGCTTTCATTCAACCACACTCGGATGACGTCACAGCCAGGGGCGGGCGTTAGCAGACAAGTAGTGTGTTCAAATGAAAGTTGTTGCCATGCTTACAAACTGAACTCGTTAATAAACCTACCAATCAATCGTTTGATATAGACCTAGCACTCATACACATGGGAAGAAACACACACTCCAGTGCCGCTGTCCCAGCGAGAGAAACAACACCAGAGACAGCAGTTACAGGTTATAAGCCCAGAGCATATTGATTAAGTTCAGGCATTGCGGGTTGTCTCTGATGGTGGGAGGGACCATTGCATTCCATTGGTCAGTTACTGCCTGCCTCAAGCTGGGCAGACCCCAGCCAAAAAGGTGCTGACCCACCACAGTCTGCCTGCTTCAATGGGTGCTTGGACCTAAGGGAAAAGACCAAAGAGCAGACTGTAAACCCTGCACCAAGCAAAGAAGCTAGAAGAAAGAAATTAAAATCACAGCCTTGTGGCTGGCAACCTGGAATGCCAGACCGATGTGTCCTGGCCTTTCGGACGACCTACAGTAAGTTGACAATGCTAAGAAAACAGCCATCATCGACCATGAGCTGAAGAGGTTCTACCTTGACATCGCCTCACTGCAAGAGAAAAGGCTCCCCTCCAATGGCAGCCTCAGGGAGACAGATTGCACGTTCTTTTGGCAAGGACTGGAGCCAGAGGTAAAAAGAGCAGTGCAAAACTCTCTCTTGTCCTCAGTTGAATCACTTTCCATAAGGAAGACTGCAAATCCTCTCTTCTCTCTCTCTCTCTCTCTCTCTCTCTCTCTCTCTCTCTCTTCTCCTCTCTCTCTCTCTCTCTCTCTCTCTCTCTCTCTCTCTCTCTCTCTCTCTCTCTCTCTCTCTGGCTTACAAGCTCCTCTAGACCAACAAACATCCTGAGGATCTATGCCCCCACAATCTGCTTTACAGCTGAAGCTAAGGACGAGTTTTATGAAGAGCTGGGAGCTAAGATGAGAGAGATACTTCCAAAGGAACATCTGTCCCTGGTCGGAGATTTCAAAGCCCGGATTGGTGCAGACCACAGCTCCTGTTGCATCACCTGCTTAGGCATTGGCAAGCTCAATGAGAATGGACAACAGCTACTTGAGCTTTGCTCCTACCACGACATCTGTATCACGTATACCTTTTTCCCCACCAAGCCACACCAAAGAGTGTCCTGGAGGCACCCCAGATCCTGTCACTGGCATCAGCTGGACTTCATGATCACCTGAAGACCCTTGATCAACCTTGTGCTCGTTACCCGCAGCTACCACAGTGCTGACTGCGACAGTGACCACTCCCTGGTTGGCAGCAAAGAGTATCTTTAGCTTTAAGTGAATCCACTGCTCTTAGCAGCAGGGACGTCCTCGAATCAACACAGTCATGACGACAATGCTAGAACTGCACGAACGCTTGACAAGGCCCTAGAGGACTGCCTGACACACAGTGCTTCAACATGGCGGAAGCACACCCGCGATGCCACCTACAAATCTGCCCCAGCACCTCTGGGAAAAGGGCGAGAAAGAATGAGGACTGGTTCAAAGCAGGAATCGTGGAGATGGAGCCTACCATTGCTGCTAAGCAAGCCGCACTCCTCGATCACAAGAGAGAGCCCGCTGCAAGGACATTGAATGCACTCCAAAAAGCTCGCAACAACAACCAGCAGACCACCCATAAATGTGCCAGTAAGTACTGGCTGAACATGTGCCAGGGCATCCAGATCTCCACCGATTGTGACAACATCCATGTTATGTATGAAGGCATTAAGAAAACGTTCGACCTGTGCGCCATCAAGATTGCTTCTCTAAAATGTACCTCGTGGGATTTCATCACCAACTGCAGAGAGACGGGCAGAGAACAGGGAAATGCCAATCCTAACTCACATCCGCCCTCAACTAGTTTCGGGCGGATGCGACCTAGGATTGGCATTTCCCTGTTCTCTACTGTTCTTTGATAATCCATCACACATTCTCTTTCAATAACCAAAAAAATAACGATTTTTTACAAACAAACATACTGTGTAGGATTATCCGTTTTCAATACTAATTTACTAAACTTTTCAGATTTCAGTTTTTGCTTAATCCTGTGTTTTTCTTGATCATTCTCAATAACATCATTTTCACGCATACATTCATCAAATGCGTCTCTGTCTTTCATGTGAAATAAAACTACAGTCTTTAACTGTTCTCTAAAGTCTTTTAAAACGGAGTTATATTTTTGACATAAAATCCACACACTTATCCCAGCATGTCTTCCACTGAAAGCCAGTTTTGACAAAGCGTTTCTTTTTTTAACTATGTCTTTTTCTGCCGAACAGTCATCTATAATAAATAGTGTTTGCGTTCCCTTAAAAAATTTATAAAAGTATTCTAAACACTCACTTAGCTTATTGCTAGGATCAACTAAATATATGCCATCATCTGCCCATATGAACCTTCTATCATAATATGCTTTGTTAAATTCAAGCGTTGGACAGAAAATTACAATATGAGCAAAATTATAACGATAAACTGTTTGTAATAGGTTGAGGACAAATATTGTTTTCCCACAACCAGTTTGCCCACAAATTAATGAACAATGAGGGGTTTTTGTCATAAAGTTTAACTGCTCCATAGTTTTATAACAGAACTTAATCTAATCCAGTTATTGTTTTTATCATGCTCTCTGTCAAAACTTGTTCAGTATAATAAAATCCTATAAGGTCTAAATGTGTAAGATTAATCCAATTCAGTTCTGTAAGATTGTTTCTATTTAGACTAATATTAATTTTGTTGGTTGTTGTTATGACCTTAATATCCTCACCATTGTGAAGAATGACGACGGTAACTTTAAGTTTTTCAACGTCTAAGTTTTGCCAGCTAATTAGAATTCCTTTTAGAAGGACGTCACTAACGCCCACAACCCCATCCCTCCCCTTATCTTTTAAGACAGAAATTTCAAATATCATTGTGAACGCATCTCCTAATTTCATTTGCGGAATGAACTGTAATTTTGTAGAAGCATCCTTTAAAACCGTTTCTCTTCTGTGGAGGATGTACTGTTTATTCTCATACGGCTTTATTTCAATCTCTTTCCGACTATTGTCGTCCGGCATAAGACTTACATGTAAAGGGCCAGAGTTAAATGCTTTTCTGAAACTTTTTTGACGGCTAAAAAATGTAAATGGGCTTATGAATTCAAATTTTATGTCCCATTCTAAATATGGTTCCAAGTGCCATTTGAGGTCAGGTTTTCGAACTATTTTATATTCATACTGACCAACATTATTTGCTTCTAGATTGCTCAGCTGTTCTAGTTTAGGAAACTTTTTGCTGTCGCCAACCTCTTTGCGTTTATAATCACCATCTTTAGTGTACTCAAAACCATACAAAGCGCCTATCTCACCGTTCTGTTCAAAGTCTACAACGTCTGCAAGGTCTTTTAATTCTAAAGTTATACACCTCACAGGTGCTAATGTAACTCCGGATTCATCTGGCCCGTGCGACATTTTTTAGTACAACTTATTATTTTATTTCCAAAACAATGTGCAGGTTATCACATTTTACGACTTTCCCTGTTTTGTCTTTGATTTTTATATTAAATGATCCGACCCTCCCACAAACTAATCTTTTAAACTGTAAATTAGGGAATTGTATAATTTCATAATCGCAATATGCAGTTTTCCCTGATGGAAGAGCTCTTAAAACAGTTGAGGGCCCTCCATCATATAAGTTTTCATCAGTGCTCAACTCATCCAAATGAACATAGAGTAATGAATGTAATGCAAGATTGAGCGGACTTTCTCCCTCATAAGTAGTTTTGTTTGGTGTTACACTAAAAATATGAAAGGGTTGATTGTTAGTTGCAAAGCCTAACATTTTAGCTAGCTCTTTACTAAAAGAGTAACTTACTTCTTCTTTTTCGGGTTTGAATGCTAACATTGTTGTCAAATTTGCATTGTTAAGTTTGAGAGTAATGTTAAAGTTACTCATTTCTTCTTTTAGTGAGCAAAACCCGTAATAACCGTCAGGTATGGTTAACTGGCTAACTAAGTTTCCTCTTATGTCATATTTTTGAATCTTATTATTCTTCTTGGATTTAGTAATATTAAACCATACGACTTTGTAAAAAATTTCATGAAGCGCAACCATTCTACTTCCGCAATCGTTATCAACAGCATGTTCTAAAAACGAAGGACTGTCTTGGGTTGTTATTGTTACAAACATTTTTTTAAACAAAATAAAAATGAGTGCGTTTAAATATACTGATGCAAAATATTCTGTTGGGCCGAACTACCATCTTAAAAATATAACAACTGATACTCTTGTCATTTCTGTGACCCAGACTGTCGCTTTTCATAAAAAGGTGAGTACTCCATTAGCCAAATATCTTAACCCTCCTATTAAAAAAGACTACATCGCAAAAGTGTGGTTTAGTCATCCGATGCAGTTTTATCAGAACCAGTTAAACTTTGCTGTGTTTTGTGCAACAACTGGGTGTGGAGTGTTGTATGCTGATCACTTAAATCATCCAGATCCTTTGGTGAGGTCAGTGTACAGATTTCATTTTTATTACACCTTCAGGCGTATTTTGACTGAACTGCAAGCACCATTGCCAAATGACAAAACGTTTAATCCATTCAGCAACAGAATAGACATGAAGGCTTTTGAAAGGATCTGTAACGAATTCAATATTAATGTTAAGACAGACTTTAGACAAAAGTCGGATCTTAATCATGGCCTAGCACCCCTTATTTTTGGGGCGTGCACAGAAAGTATAACTATGACTGGAATCCTCCTTACACATCTTTCTCTTCAGGCACAGGCGTTCACCTTGGGTCCATAGAGCAAGAGCATAAAACAGCATGGACAACATTTATCTTAGACACTTCTAATGGCCTAACTAGAGCGGGAATAGTACGAATAAACGACTCTATTCGTACTTACGTTTGGTGTTTGCTAGGTTCGCAAGCACAAACGAGATCGAGCATAACTGATTCTTCTACTGGCTTGGATGCACAAACACAATACTTAGCAAATTTAGAGGACGCCATTAATTCTGCAGTTGATGTATCTTCAAGTATTAAAAGGTACCAAAATGTTTTACAATACGCAAGATCGAAAGTAGACTTTGCTGTTGGCACTGGTTTATACATGCTGGCTTCTGACCTCAGACTCCAGGTAGGAACAATAATAAACTACAACAATAAAATCATTAAGGCAGGCAATGAACAGAAGGTCGGAAAAAACGACATAAATTCTGGGCCAGTAATATTACAAACAATAAAAAAAAACACCCAAGATTAAGTCATTCAATCCCCGAGGTCCAAAGTCCAAAGACTGTTGAAGACCACGAAGTCAAAAATAATGACCATGAATATGAAAAGACAGCACTTGTTACTGGATTAACTGCCCTAGGATTACTCGGTCTTTATCTTACTAAATATTAACCCAACTATTAAGAGAACTAATGTCCATAAGTGCTCGGCCATAAAGCCAACTACTTTGCTCGCAGTAGACAAAAGCCAGCTAATAACACTCCCTAATATACCTGGCAAAGAGTCTATAGCTTTACCGGCTAATTTTTTTAATAAACTCGCAAGATGATCAAGCTGTTTTTTTACCCATGATTTATCAGGCGATGGCGATGGAGGGGGAGGCACTGAACTTTGACCACCACCGCCTGTAATAGCCATCACCAGTGTACTTATTGCAAATCCTAAGGCTGTTATAACGCTCGCTAATGTGACTCCCTGCTCTCTAAACAGTGTTCTTATTCGTTCTGCTAGCGTTGTGTTTTCATATAAAATTTTTTCGATAGTTTCTCTTATTCTGTTCACTTGAGTTCGTAATTGGTCTCGGTTAGTAGTCATCACTTCTAGTCTTGCTGATCTTCGTATTTCAAGATCTTTTAGTCTTTTGGCTATTTCTTCTTTAATATCAGGCCCTAAGTTGGCGTCGTCAGCCTCAACAATTTTTTCTTTTTCTCTTTTTATATGCTCATCTAGTTCAGTCAGGTTTGTTAAATTGTTTAATAATTCCCCTTTGATGGTTCTTAAAAGACGATCAAGGGCTAATAATTCTCTCATAGGTAGTAGCGGTGGATCGTGTATTGTTTTTAACGCTGTTTCTTCTTCTTCAGTGGGTTCTGCTTCTTCTTCAGTGGCTTTTGCTTCTATTGCCTTTATTTTTTTGTCTGCTGTTTGACTTAAATCTTCAGGTTTCATGTTTTGCATTTGGTTATCTGTTGGGAGTACTTGTTGTATGTTTTGAACTTTAGCAACTTTCTTTGGATTTAATTTTGGTTTAGTAAAGCCAAGGCGATTCCGCTCGCTTGCACTGAGCCTTTGATTAATTGTACCCATACGTACAAACTTTGATGAGTCTCGTTTATCCGTAAGCGGGACAACGTTCTCCTTTGTCGTTTCTAAAATACAAATGGTTATCTTTTAGTTCAAAATCATCAGAGTATATAGTTTCGGGAGGTTTTTGTCTTAAACTTTGGTATAATGATCTGACCTTACTTTCTGTTAATTCACGTCCTTTGCTGCCCTTCTTCTAATTCATCCCGCAATGAGGGTCCTAATTGATGCCGCTCCCAAGGAGAATCACTCATGTCGGTTCCAAGATCACTAATATCATAATCTTCTTCACCTTCAATGCCTGCCATGTTTTAAATAATTAACTTTTTATTTTGTTTTATAAAAATGTCAGAAGTATATGGCTCGATTCTTGACCCGCATAGAAAACTGAAAAATCCCCTTGCCGCGCAGGGAAATAAACGGAATATTACTGTGTCATGTGACGTAGCCTCACATCAAGGCATGTGACGCTCCATCACATGTAGTTAGTGATATGAATCATTTCCCCGTGCCACAATTAAAGGAAGAATATTCATATGGCTTGACCAGTGTAGCGGGCGTCCCCAAAATAATTGTGAGTATGACTCATTCAAGAAACGAATGTGGTCATTGGGTGAAAGTGACCACTGAGTGATAGTTTAACAAGGGCTGGTAAGGTAAGGTGCTGGTCATGTGTTTTGAACACTGAGTATGCACTCACTAGGAGAAGGGGGGAAAGAGTCAGTTTTAACCCAGCAGATGGCCTAGAGACTCGAACCTGTCAGGACGGTGGTCCTCTTTGCTGACCAGTCATTACCAGGTAAGCGATAGATAGTTGGGGAAAGCTACAGGGGAAAACTTAAAGAAAAGAGAAAGAATTCATATGTTGAATTGAGAAGCAGGTTACTTACACGAACCTTATTCGTGTTTCAGCCCTTCACCCTTTACCCTTCGCCCTTCACCCTTCATCTTTCACCCCGTGAGGTGGTTGAAGATGGCCATGGTGTGGGGAACACACCGGTAGTTCAGCCCCAGCCAATACCAACTCCAGGGAGAGGAGTTGAAGCTCGTCATTTCGCAAGACACAGAAGAAGTCGCGGAAGAGAATTCGAGACTCGTATCTCCAGGACGGGAGAGTTCGAGGGGGCAGTAATTGTCTCAGAGAGACAGGGCATTGAGAAAGCAGGGAAGCTTTTACTTGAGGCAGGCAGGTCCTCAGTGATTACGGGAGTTATGTATTCTCCTGGTCCGAAATTTTGTGATACCGGAATGTGAAGGCCATAGCTTTATAGAAGCGGAACTAGATTATTTTATCTCTCAGTGTAAAGAGAGATACAAGTGTGAAGACTATTTTATCTCTCAGTGTAAAGAGAGATACAAGTGTGAAGACTATTTTTTCTCTCAGTGTAAAGAGAGATACATGTGTGAAGATTGATTTGTCTCTCGGTGTGAGGAGAGATACATGTGTGCGGATTTATTTGTCTCTCAGTGCGGAGAGAGATACAGGTGTAAAATCTGTTTACAAGTTGTTGTTGTGATTAGTAAAGTGTTTTCCCTGAAGGAGAGGGGAGAAGAAAAACATTCGGTAGTGCTCCTTTTGGGTGATTGGAAAGATTGCGTGTGCGTATGGAGTAAATGCTGTCATGAATGCGGGTATGCAAGAGTGACAGTGTGACATACTGTTCCAAATAATCCATCTACTATTGATGCGGATCAAATTCTTACTGTTAGATTTCCAGACCTAGGAGCGGATGAAGTGATTGTGCCAGGCTCTGCACGACTTACTTTCAAAATAGAACTCGCATCAGAAACAGACCCAAACAGGACAGTTGTCCAGAATTTGGGACGGGCAATCGTTAAGAAAATTTCTGTAAAACTTGAGGGGCAAGAAGTATTTTCTTTAAACAATGCAGACATATTTTTAACCTATTCTGATTTATGGCTAACCGGGAATGAAAGGGCCGATCTTGCGTTTCAAGGAATTGAAAATGAAGAAGCACTAAAACTTAGAATAAACGCCGAACTTGACCCAGATGCTAAAAGCAGCAAAAAGGCTTTAGCTGTAAGTTATGCGTATGGTAATCGCTTTTCCATTCCCTTAGATTTTGAGTTGTTAAATCTCATGCGCCATACTTTCAAAGAGCATTAAAGACAGATTGTCATATGAACTAACTTTTAATGAATACAAACGCGTTATCAGATCATCAGACACTGATGCAAAGTACAGCATTTCTGACATCTCGTTAGAGTTTGACGTTGTTAGCAACCCTAACTTAGCAGAGCTGATTGAGCAACAATATGAGTCAAAATTACATATATATTACAATAGAGTGCATCATCATTCAACATATCCTAAAAGCAGGGCAGACACTATATGGAATTTTAGTTTTAGTGGCCGAGCAGAATCGCTTAAAGGTATTTTATTGCTGTGTGAAGATGAAGAACCATTCGAAAGACAAACTGAAAAGTTTTTTAATCCTAAAATAACGAAAGTACAATGTACAATTGAGGGTAGTCCTAACCAAATCTACGCTAGCGGGCTTAAACCTTATCATCATTTTGACGAAATAAGAAAATTGTTTGGGGGTGGGAGGTGTAGAAATCCAAAAGTTGACCTTGTGTCTAAAGATCTACACCTTCACAATGTTAGACTCGATGATTATTTAACAACAAAATACGCTTTATGGATTGACCTAAGGTCAACAGAGGATAATGAGTTACATGGAAGCGGGAGAAAGGTTAAAAAACGTAATAAACATTCAAATTGAGAAAGAAAAAGAGAGTGATAAACCACTTAATGCGCATTTGTTTTTAATATATGATGCGCAGCTGAATATTCGAGAAAGCAGATTACAAAGTATAGTACACTAAATTATTTTTTCATTTTTAAAAAAGCATGCCTATTGATAGTTACCCAAAAAGTACCAAGAAAGATGTAAAATTCGCTGCATGAAACCCCTGAAGAAAAAACCTCAATTAACAAACATACACAAATGAAACAAAAATAAGCAAGACTTTCAAAAACAGCAAAGCCAAACAAGGTATTCTCTTTTTTTTAATGCTTTTTATTATTTAAAAATGGAGATCGCTAAACCCGCATCAGCAGAACAGTGTTGGTCTCTTAGAAAGGGGGCATAGGCACACCCGCAGTTTACCTGCGGTATGTTTTTTGCTTTTGCCTGTGTTATTGCTGTAGGGCTGCTAGCAAAAAAAAAAAAACAAACCCCAAAAAGCACACGGCCAGGTTTAAAATTTTAAAACCGCAAAAAATTAGTTTTTTTTAAACTATAAAAAAAAGCACTAGATACCAAACATCCGGAAGAATTTTACCTTTTTAGGCTTTTTTAAGACTACAAAAACAAAATTTGATTTTCAAGAAAGGCAAGCCGTTTTTTAAAACAGTAGACACCGAACAGAAAAAAAAGAAGAAAAAAAAAAATTTAAAAAACCTTTTGGGGGTAGTTGAACCCATTATGAGGACTGACGTTCAAGCCATGCCCGTTGTCAATGAAAAAAGGGGACGGAAAGAAAGCCTATGGAGAAGGTGAAACATTTCTTTTAATGTTAAATTTTTGGACCAGAATAAAGTCATGATCACGTTCAGGTGTATTAGCTCACACAGACACACTGCGTTCCACAAAGACCCCAAAACACACAGCCCCCCCCCCCCTTTTTTTTTTTTTTTTTTTTCTTCCCCCCCCCCCCCCCCCCCCCCCCCCCCCCCCCTTTGTTACAACCCCCACAAAGGCAAATACACACACAGACACCACCACCCCCCTGCACCACACAAAAGGAGGGGAATAAAGGGAAAATTCATATTTAGCCTAGAAAAAAAAAAGAACAGGGCTAAAAAAGGACAGGACAGAGAGTTTAAGGCAGAAAGGCCCCCCCCGGTCAGCTAGACGTCATGATCTATTTTCATCCCCGCTGGCTGTGTGGTGCCCAACGGCTGAGACAAGGGTTCCCTTTCTTTCTGTACACACGGTCTCTGGGTTCTGCCACACGTGCTATCTTCGCATGACTGTGCTTGGGGGGGCCCAAACAAAATTTGGGCCGACTGGGTTGTTTACCCCAGCTTCATCGCCCCCGGTGCTCGAAAACGGTGGGCCAAGGGCGGTAGGTCCCCCCCCAATTCCCTTTGGTGTGTGGGTGGCCCAAAGGGAAGACTTTTAAACCATCCAACACATGCTAACTTCCACCCTGCCCCCCAAAAACCCCCACGAAATACTCCAAATCATTCCTTCTGGAACCTTTCCACTCTTTCCCCCCAACTTTTCCAAACTCTCCACCACCGTTTTCTAAAACCCACGACTCACATGCTACTCCTGACAACTACCACCCATCCTCCACCAGGAAATATACCAAATTCTCATTTCCCAAAGGGCTCGCGCATTTGCAGTAAGACGGACTTTGAGAATGGGGCTCAGGGGATGTCCCCTTCTTCTACCCGCCATCCCCAAAGGGGATATTGTGCAACAGCCTTGACGGATGTTACCAGCCGCACAAAAACCCCCTAGACCAAAAGAAACGGAGGGGGAGAGGACGCGCTTGGTAGTCTCCAAAAATCCTACACCTACCAGTCACAGAATCCCGTGAAAACTTAGTCTCCTCCAAACAAGCCCCAGACCTCAACAAATCTTTTCCAAGCACCCCTTTTTGCTTTTAGGGGACAAAAACCCTGCGTGACATGCTTGTGAGTCCAAGCTTAGACCGCGGCCCCCCCAGTCAACCTCACCAGGGGCGCCCTTGGGGGGAAAAAAAAATGCAAGACTCCCTTTCATAGACACTTCAGTACAGTCGGGGGGCCCCACGGGTACATTCCTGTGAGGTCCTTTTAAAAAAAGCCATCTAGGGTTTTAGTGTACATCTTGACCGCCCCCGCCCCAAAGCTGATTTTGGGGGGAGCCCTACCGCTCTTGGCCGACCGCTTTCAGGCACCTGGGGTCATGAAGCGGGGCTACAAAAACCCATCGCCCAACATTTTTTGGGTCCACATCACGCTACGGGCTGCGAAGATACGCTGTGGCAGCCCCCAGAGCCGGGGGTTAAGAAAGCACAGGGAGAACCTTTGTCTCACCCGTTTGGGCCCCACACAGCACTGGATGAACATCAGAGCCTGACGTCTAGCTGACCGGGCCCTTCTCCAACCCTGCCCCTGCCCTTCTTTACCCTGTTTCTTTTCTTTCATAGGCAAATAGTAAATTTTCCCCTTTTTCCCCCTTTTGTGTGGTGCGGGGTGTGGGGTGTCTGTGTGGTATGTGCCTTTGTGGGGGTTTTAACAAAAAGGGGGGGGGGGGGGGGGGAAGAAAAAAAAAAAAAGGGGGGGGGGGGGGTGGGTGTTTGGGCTTTTTGTGAATGCATGTGTCTGTGTGAGCTCAATACACCTGAACAGGATCAGGCTTTATTTTGGTCAACCTTTAAAATTAATGAAAAATCTCACCCCAATTTTCACATAGGCTTTCCTGTCTAACTGTCCTTTTTTCCCCGACAACGGGCCCCTTGAAAGAGTCTTCTCACTAAGGTTCAACTACCCCCAAAAGGTTTTTTTTAAACTTTTATTTTTTTTATTTTTTAACGAAACCCGCAGTCAACTTTTTTTTCTTTCCCCAGATAAAAAAAAATGTTTAAAAAAAAATAAACGAAAAATTAAATCTGCTCTAAACAGCCCATTAACAAACCCCAAAAGGGGGTTTATCTTTAGTTTATGAGTCTAAACACAAAAAAACTGTTTATATTTATTAAATTTTTTTTTGTTTAAAAAAAAATTTTTTAGTAAAAAAAAACTCGCGGGTAAGATATATGAAGGGCCGGGGCGAATTTTTTGAAGGAAGCTTTTTAAAGGGAAAAGCTTGCAAGACACTAAATTATTTATTTAGAAGTCTTGATCCAGCAAACGTACAGGGAAATTTGTCATTCATTTCCAAGTTCCCGGGAAAAATAACAAAAACCCCCCAGTTAAAAAAGTTTCTGTTTTTAATCGATTATAACAAAAAATGAAGAAAAATTTTGAATTGGGTCTCGACTAAACAACAACATTCTTTCCATAATGACTTAACACCCGTTTTGGGCAGAAAGAACTTTACACGTTTGTGTGGGCCCCCGAAGAAGCCAAAGAAGGTTGGTTTTTGGGCAAGGCGAAGTCCCAGAGATCAATTAAAACGTCTAAGTATACCCGATTGAGGGAGGCTTACATTCCACAACCCCCACATTAGTTGCAAAAAAAGCATTCTAAACAAAAGAATTCGAAGCAAATGTTCATGTGGTGTTTTCGCAAAGGGTGCACCACGTCCCCAAAAACGCAGAGAGAGTGTCTAACTACCCCCTTACATCAATGATCTAACTTTAGTGGAATACCTTTCCGTTTTTGCGTGGATTTCCTTGTATTTTAAAAACAAAAAAACCAATAACTGTTAAAGTCACACATGGGTGAGGAAACAAATCTACAGCCCATTAGACGTCCCCAAAAACGTCCAACGATTGGGGAGCCAGACAAAAATCATGTTGATACTGCTGATGTTTTTACCGCTCCACATTACCTTTTAACGCACAATGATAAAAATAATGCAGCATGCTTAAGATGGGATAAGCAAATTTGGAGAAAATTTTAACAAAATGCAATTTTTCAAGCCGCAAGCGAACATAAGAAACATTGTATCGGCCATTGACTGAATACAGAATAAATTACGCCCCCCCGAAAGGGAGTAAGTTTGTTTTAAGAACGGAAACGGATGCAAAATTCCCCATTGTTTTACGCAGATTCGAATCATCATTGTTCCTTATGAGGGGCCCTCCCCCCCAAAAATTTCCAAAACAGCCCTTTTTGAGTAAACATCAGATTTGTTCCTATGCTTTTTATCATTGTCAGGCGGATGGCGTCATTCAACACCAGAATTTATAGAGGACCAAAGCGGGTAGAAGATTTTTACAGCGCACGCAATGCGTAAGACTGTTTAATAATCTGAATTTATCTGAAATCAGACGCCGAAAATCAACAACAGTATGACTCAGCCACACATTTTTGATTTGCGGTTAGGCCTCCAACGAGCGAATCCCCAAAAGTAAAAAACCATGATCACATTTTGTGGAAAGGTTTAAGGAGGCACACAGTAAATCAATTCAATAAAGTTTGAGCCAAGCATGGAAGCTGCCTATATTCTTTCACCCTTTCGGGTTAGACTTCCCCTTTTAA
Organism: Conus ventricosus; assembly: GCA_018398815.1. NCBI lineage: Eukaryota > Metazoa > Mollusca > Gastropoda > Neogastropoda > Conidae > Conus > Conus ventricosus. Next base: position 43,063,884 of record CM031629.1, on the reverse strand, counting down.
AGAAAGCGTAACAACGCCTTTTAAGTAACATGCATCACAGTCATCAGAAAAGTACTGTGTTTTGCTTTAAATAACATTCTTTTATGACTCTATCGCACATAGGGTCATTTGGGGGGTGGGTATGTCCTTAAAGTCCTGCCCCCAAAACGGAAGAATATTTTGACCCAATTCGTTAGAAAGGGGTTTACCCCCTTTTGAATACATAAATTGGAAAGGGTTTTACGAAAAACACTTCCCCCTACAGACCGGGTTTTTTCTAGTTTAGGGAAAGTGCATTTGGATTTTTGATTCCGCATGCTCAATGGGGGCAGAAGTTTGAGTGAAAAAATGGGAGACACAGATTCTCTTGATGCGAGGTATGTTTGTTGCCTTCTTGAAAAATTCCAGAAAGCCGCTGAAAAATTTGCCGGACCTGCGCATTACATTTTGCGCCCCGGGTACTGGGGGCGCTTTCTTTAAAATTTTTGGGGCAGATTGATTTTGTCGACCACCCAAAGATCAGATGATTGAAAAAGGGTTGCGTGGGGGAGTTTGCAGGCGTCGCTCATTACGAAAAACAAACAAAAATACCAAAGATTTTGATCCAGTAAAATCTCTATCCATGTTTTAGATCAAACAATCTGTAGGGTGGGGTACCAACGCTTCCATTAGCAACTTTTTAAAAAGTACACAGAAGACAATCCGAAAAATATTCAAAAGGGAAATTTAAAATGGTTTTTTGCAGTTTTAAGTCGGGCAACAGGGGGATACATTCTAGAAGTTTACTTAGAATATCCTCAAAATCCTCCTGCTAAGACTATCCGTTAGCGGCAAAAGCCTAAAGATGGCAAAAACAGAACCGCCTAAACTTGTGCCTAATCTTCGAGGCAAAAAAAATTATGTCTGTCATTACAGACTTCTGCAATTTTATTTAAGACACGGTTTGAAGTTGACAGCTGTTCATCGTATAATTGCTTTTGATCAAGAACAGTTCATGAAACCATACATCATGAAGAACACTGATCTTAGAACTAAATCCACAGATGCTTCAGAAAAGACTTTTCAAGCTGATGAACAACAGCTGTTTTGGAAAGACTATGGAGAATCCACACAAGCGTAAAGATGTCAGATTGGTCACCAAAGAGAACGAAGCAATTAAGCTGACTTCTAAACCTAATTATCAGGACTTCAGAAGATTCATGATCAGCTTTTTGGTATAATGATGAAAAAAAGAAAGTCAAATTGGATAAGCCCGTTTTTATTGGGTTTACTGTTTTAGAATTATCAAGCTTTTGATGTTAGAATTTCTTTATGACTACTTTAAGCCCTCGTATCCTGAGTCCAGAGTACTTTACACAGATACAGACAGTTTTGTTATAGATATCCCTACTGAAGACATCTATAAAGACATGGAATTAGAAGTAGCTAAAGGGCATGCGGGATGGTATGACACATCCGATTATCCTAAAGATTCGCCTTTACATTCAATTACTACAAGAAGGTTTTAGGAAAGATGAAAGATGAATTATCTGGAAAGGTGATCAAGGAGTATGTGGGTTAAGGTCGAAAATGTTACAGTATTTCTAGCCAGGAGAAAACCATTAAGAAAGCAAAGAATATCTCGCAGTGTTGTGCAGTCAAAATATCTCATGACAACTACAAAGAAGCTTGTTGACATAAGACTTTTTCATGACACGTAAACTGCGATATCTACATGACAACTACAAGAGCATTGTATGAACAATCAAAAGGGTTTTTT
>CM031629.1:43056467-43061146 GCA_018398815.1 Conus ventricosus | reverse complement strand
CTAATTTCAAAACCACTGTGTTGTACTCGATAAAGTGACCCGCTGCATGATCAATCAGGCGTCGTCACGCTTTATGATAGAGCTGTCTAGTCGTCACTATGAATTAATTGGCCTGTCTCTCTTTTACCTGATACCTGTGTACACACAGGCCTGCCAGTGTCTCAGTGTCACATCGTATTAACTCCATCCGTGTATGTCTACATTGTATAATCTCTCTCTCTCTCTCTCTCTCTCTCTCTCTCTCTCTCTCTCTCTCTCTCTCTCTCTCTCTCTCTCTGTCTGCTTCTCTCTCTTTCTGTATGTTTGTTTATGTGTATGTGTGTGTGCTTCTTCCCATGTGTATGAGTGTTAGGTCTTTATGTGTGTGTGTTTCTTCTCATGTGTATGAGTGTTAGGTCTATATCAAACGATTGATTAGTAGGTTATTAACGAGTTCAGTTTGTAAGCATGACAACAATTTTCACTTTAACACACTGCTTGTCTGCTAACGCCCGCCCCTGGCTGTGACGTCACCCGAGTGTGTGTCAGGCCATCCCTTCTTGAAGGTCCCACACTAACCCATGACAGGTTGAATATAAGCTTTGTGGTTGTGTGGTAGACGTTACTTTACCATCAATGGTAATTTGTGGATGACTGTTAAGCTTTGTGGTTGTGTGGTAGATGTTATTTTACCATCAATGGTAATTTGTGGACGACTGTTAAGCTTTGTGTGGTGTGTTAGATGTTATTTTGCCAATCAATGGTAATTTGTGGATGACTGTTAAGATTTGTGCGGTGTGTTAGATCTTATTTTACTATCAGTGGTAATTTGTGGATGACTGTTAAGCTTTGTGCGGTGTGTTAGATCTTATTTTACTATCAGTGGTAATTTGTGGATGACTGTTAAGCTTTTGTGGTGTGTTAGATCTTATTTTACTATCAATGGTAATTTGTGGAGAAGTTTTAGATGCAGATTCTTTTCCTCTCGTGATGATGACATCAACGTCAGGGTTTCTCAGTTTAGAGGTCCGCGTTATGCACGAGTGGATAAGCATGTGTCTGTGCCCATCAACAACGCTGTCATGGTCCGTTATAAGGAATATATCTATTTCAAATCAATTGTAAATCTGTATTACTTACACAGATTGTGGTGGATACCCATATGGAAGCGTCAAGATAATATGAGTCCGATTTCGCCCATCTGTTTCATTCCCCGAAATTCCGAGTTTTATGCACAATCATACTCAAATGCCAGAACGTGACCTGCTTTAAAACTTTTCTTTTCATTTTTTCCTGAAAATCGAAGGCCTCTTAAATTAACACAGGGTCTCTGGAACTGTTCCGTCGACCATTACGCCAGCTTCCATCACCACCTGGCCTGTAACCTGAAGACAGAGTGTGAAGATGGACGGGACGAAACAGCTGACTGCCCCTACAGCAGTCCTCAGTGTGATGGACTGATTGCCATGTGTAACCGTTGCTACAAAATTGTTGCAAGTCTAGAAGGATTTGTCAGTAATAACACAAATGTCAACGACAGGGCTCAAGAGTATTGCAGTTCAACACAAGCTTTCAAAGTGCTGCAGTGTGTGTTGACAGTTGGTTAGCTGCATTTAGAAACAAAACAAAATTACATCCCATTGGCTGAAAAACCTTTGGGTTGGTGTGCGCTATCATGATGTCTCCCTGCCAAAGATGTACAGACATGCTCTTTTTGATGATGGCAGGACGATACTTCATCATTTTTGGAATTTTTAAAGTAAAGTCTTCTCGACTTCCAAGACATGCTTCAAGACTTCATCTTCCATCAAGACTTGAGATTACCCTAAATAACTGCTGAACTATGTGTACTCAAAGGGCGCCATAAGAGTTATGGGACAGTTTGTGAATTTAAAAGCAACAAGACGACAGCAAGCTTGTATTGTTCAAAGGAAATATCGTTGATTAGAACAACATTTTCTCTGTCATCAGGACAGAAATATTGGATGAAATGCCTCAATGGTCACCTGACACATACATTTTTTCTGTGTGGTTCTGACCACTACAAAATATGTGGGCAACAACAAACACCTCCTTGTACTTTCTCTGGCAGATTGTTCCATGTGGCCAAACATGAAATATCAGATCACCATGTCTCTTCAACTGACACGTTTACATGCAAAGATAATGTCATACAGGATATCATACACCCTAGTATGTGATTTCACACATGATTGTTATGATAACAGCGATGAAATTTTCTGTACTTATCCTTCTTGCATCAGCTTGTTTAAGGTGTAAGAATGGCGAGTGCCTGTCTTTTGAAAAATTATGTGATGATATGATCCACTGTCGGGATGAATCAGATGAGGAAAAACTGCCTAGACTCTAGAATCTCTACTTTGTACTCACATCGCTTTAGTCCATGTCCTGTTCTTGTCAGTTAATGTGTCGCAAAGTTCGTCCTTCAGTTTGATGAAACCCAATGAGTCTTGTCCAGACAGCCACTATCGTTGTCCTGGTGACTTCAATGACTGTCTGCCTGTCTACACACGATGCATGGACCATAACGACTGCATTGATCACCAGGATGAAGAGGGCTGCGAGGAAATGAGTTGTCCAGGCTTTTTTTTCGCTGCAGACTGTCAGCCATATGTTACACAGTGACCATAATGTGTGATGGCTGGCCTCATTGCCCCATGTATGACGATGAATTGGCTTGCAACATATCATGTCCTGTAGACTGTCTGTGTCAGGGTCACACCTTTCTGTGTCCTCGGCCTTTCTCTGCAGCTCTCTTCCCTCGGCCCGTTATTTGGATGCCACTGGGTCAGGTATGACACTGCATGATGTTTGCAACAACACTCTCCTTATTGGTGTAAGTCCTTACACGGTTGTTCTCTAACGTTCTTGCCTATAAGCCGATTAGTGAATGTAATATTTCTTGATCTCAGTGGTAACCAACTCCAGTATGTCAACCTGACCGTTCTCTTCATTGAAAAGTCTACAGACACTGTCCCTGTCCAACAATCCCTGTCCTCTCTACACACGGATCCCTCCTCTGTGAACCAGCACAGTGCCCTCACCGTGTTACATGTGGCCCACACTATGCTGACTGTGTTGAATACCACAGTACTGTCACTATTTCCTCGACTACAGAAACTGAATTTAACTTCACTTCCATTCATACAATCAGTAGGGAAGGGTTTCAGTTAACACCACAATTAGAGGAACTTTACATTTATCACAGTCCTGTTAAAAACATTTCCACATGACTTTTTCAAGATCTTTCTAGTTTACGTGTCATCTCCACACAAAACTATAAAATTTTGCTGCACGGAAATACTTCCCCATAACGTTGATAGTTTAGTCTGCATTGCCCCAAAAGATGAAATTTCTTCATGTAAAGATCTGTTGCGGTCATGGACATATCGCTTGTTTCTGTGGCTGGTCGCCTGTCTGTCTGTGACTGGTAACGTCTTCTGCTGCTGCGCACGACTGTTTGTGAAAAACATGGCGTCTTCAAGTGGCTACAGGTGTTTTGTCACCAACCTCACCATGGCGGACTTTCTGATGGGTGTCTATATTGCTGTTATTGGCGTGGCTGATGACAGTTTAGTGACGATATCTTCACAATGATGACACATGGAAAAACAGTGTGACCTGATAAGGCAGCTGGTTTTTTGTCCTTATTATCAAGTGAGGTGTCAGTTTTAATCATCTGGTTTATTACATTGGATCGTTTTGTTGTCCTTCGCTTTCCTTTCAGCTCTGTCAGGTTTAGCAGGACATCAGCAGCAATGGCTTGTCTTTTCAACTGTTAGTAGGCTGTCACTTGGCCTTGTTGCCCTTACTTCCTATGACATCACACTGGGAATTCTACAGCCAGACAGATATTTGTATCCCTTTGCCAATCACCATGCGAGTTTCAAGGAAAATCTTATTCCATTGGTGTTTGATTATTTTCAATTTCGTATTATTCGTTTTCACCGCTACTGGTCAGGCTTTTATCTACAAGTCAATTAAGGTCAATACTGTGAAAACAAATATCTACAAAAGTGTCACAAGACATAACCATAGCTCGTCGGTTAATTACTGTTGCTTTGACAGATTTTCTCTGCTGGTTTCCCATTGGTTATGTGGAATATTGGCACTGGGTGTATTCCAATTTCTGGAGAAGTAAATGTGGCCCTTGCTGTGTTTGTTTACCTCTAAACTCCGCGATAAATCCATTCATATATACGTTAAACACCACTGGTCGAAAAAAGGAGAAAAATTTCTGAGGGTAAACTTCTGGAATGGCTGGAATCGCATCCTGATTTCATTCATGATTAAAAATCTTAGTACTCAACATTTTTCATTTTGAGTCCTTTTTCAGTCACCACTCGCTCACTCACATAATACATACATACATACATACATACATACATACAACATACATACATACATACAAGCATACATACATACATACATACATACATACATACATACATACATACATACATACATACATACATACATACATACATACATGCATACAATGCATTCATGCATTCATACATATAATACAGTGATGGATTCTCCCATTCACTGTCTGAACCACCCCGACGTAATGTGTCATGTTGGGGCAGGGATTCATCCACATGTTCTTGAACTTGTCCTGCAGCTGGAAGATAGTGTTGGTGATAGCAAGTTCATGCTGTGCACACAGTGATAACATC
>CM031629.1:43041467-43051467 GCA_018398815.1 Conus ventricosus | reverse complement strand
GTAAAAACATGCACTCAGCGTGTTCAACAAACATTAATTGAATAGCTTTCAGTGTACGTTAACACATGCATTTAACACACATTTAAGAGATGTGTAGGATAAGTCAGGGAGTGCGCTAAAACGTGCAGTTAACATGTTCAGTAATTGTTCTTTTTCACAATTTACGAAGTACGTGAAATATGAAAATGAAAATAATTTGTTTACGTTTCCACTGAAAATTTGCCTTTTACTGAAACATGCACTAAAAACGTTTAACAAGTGTGCTTTGGATAACTCACATTTTACATCGGGCGTTTGTCTTTGCCAACCAATTTGAATTGCTGCAAAGGACGCTTTTGTCCCATAACAAAAACAGAGGGATGCTTTGTGAGGATTTTGAGGAAGCAACCGTCCAAAATGATTTGCTTTGGGCGAGGGAAGCTTTCTCCCTGTACGCTTCCTAGGAAAGAAGTGGCATGGAACTCGTAAGTCCTTTACTCACACTTGATATAAAATGTCTTTTTAAAAACAATCATGATTTATACGCATTTCATTTATTGTGTATACACAGCAACTTCTTTGCAAAACCATATCTGCTAATATAACGCAATACAACAAAACATTTAGCGAACGGACCGAATATTACAATATAGAGCGACCGATTACAAAATGAAACAACACAATATGAGACAAAACTATACACGACATACTGCACAGTAGAAAAATGTCTTCTGACACCTATTGAATAATTAAAGTAGCAAGGCATCACAATATAATACAGCTTGGTATGATATGAAAATGACAAAAATACCAAAACAACATAATAAAATACAATTTTTTTCATTTCTTCAACAGCTCCATTTCTCAGTCCCAATGGCACTGAGGCGGATGTTGACAGCTCTGTGTGTGCACGTCTTTCTTACCGATGGTCCTCATACACAGCAAAACCATCCACAGCACTTTCAGCACTCACACAGTGCTGTCAACCGGTTTGTTCCTCTCCAGTGACCTCCCTTCCCTCACTTACGGGCCCGCTCTAGTCTGGACTGCACCCGAGCATGTGCGACCTCTGCCCTCTGTGACCTTCACCTTTACGAAGGAGTTCGGATATTTCCCCTAGGGCACACCCAGAAACAGACCACAGGTGACCCCTCTGACCCGTGACTGGGAAAAGGACGTATGACACGGAATTAAAAATGCCAAGTGAGTCTCTCTCTCTCTCTCTCTCTCTCTCCCTCTCCTCTCTCACCCTCTCTCTCTCTCTCTCCTTTCTCTCTCCTCCTCTGAAAAAAATAACTGGGCAAGTAAAGTACGTCGTGTTTTTTTGGGAACACATTTTTGGTTTTGTCTGGCTGCATCAAGGTGTTTAAAATGTTAAATAGTATATAAGTTGTTTTCATATACGACTAGTTGACCGCAGTTATGCAAAAAAGGTTAATCCATGTGCATAAAGTAATAAGCTTGATTTTTACAGACATGTCGTAATTCTCATGATCCAATTCTTATATAAAAATAACACTTTAGTAAAAGGATAGACAACCTTTAAAATACACAATGGCAAAATTTAGACTTGGAACATTGGAGTTAGCGGTGCATAGATTTAGATACAAAACTGGTGTTAATTACAATGATTTGCTTTGTCCTTTTTGTAAAGAGTAACAAAAAATGAGATACATTTTGTTCTTTTCTGTCTAGCCCTTATGGATAACAAAATTGCATGGTGACACGTTTTGATTCCCGAGTCCCTTCAAAATCGCCATCATTAAAAAAACACACCTACATCCTTTATTTGTCAATGAAGTGAACAAGGGAATCTACCATACCCCCCCCCCCTCCCAAATGTATTATATCTGCTAATAGACAAGACCAAATTAAGCCCAAATTAAAAAACCTCCCAGTGCCCAAAACATCGTGTCGTTTATGGGCCTGCCAATAAACCAGGCTTTTATCTGTGAAAACAAAAGAAATGCGACACATGTCGCCATTCCTGGAAACGAAATGCTAGTTCTCCCAGGGAAATGGCAGAAACTGGAAGATAAGACAACATTTAACCTGTGATCCCCAAACGCCGTTTATGTTTTAATTTGTGAACTCACAATACGGGTAAAATGGGATTAACGACCAACATTTAAAGCCCGCTGGAAAAATCACAAATAAATACACCAAAATTAAACAAGTAAATAAATGTGGTGTTTGCTGATCATGGGTAAGAAAGGTCCACCCTGGTGACCAGAGCTTTCTTTTCTAAAATGTATCCCATTTGAAACAGTTCACAAGAATAAAAAACTTCTCTACGTGAACAGTATTGGATTTGCAACCTGGTAACATTTTTTAATAACTAAAATACACGGACTAACAAAAAAAACCCGGGCAAGAGGAAAAACGTGATATCAAAGATGTGATGTGATATGCACCCGGATGGTCAGTTTGCAAATACTGTTTAAAACGGTATGCATGTTTGTGACCCACACACACACACACACAAAACCACACACACACACACAAAACACACACCACACACACACACACACACACACACACACACACACACACACACATTACTTGTCGTTTCCGGGGTCATTTTTAATACTGATGAAATGCCCATCGAAATGATCAATCCTTCCCCTAACACCCCACCAACCCCCCCCCCCCTTCCCACACACACACCACACACCATCCCCTGTTCCCCATTTTATGTGCATTTTCTCTTATGCATAATCAGCATTTAGGTTTCCGTTGTATTTTATGTTTTAGTTCCGCCTTTCCATGTCCGCCAGTTCAAAACATTAGAACATTTTTTATCTTACAGGTGCAATGTTTTATAAGAGAAAGAATTTTACCGTAAAAATGATCTTAAAGCAGACTTTACAACCCCTTCTTATTACCCCCCTTTTTGATTTCTCCTCCAAATCCCCCCCCCACCCCCCCCCCCCCCCCCCCCCCCCCCCCCCCCCCCCCAAAAAAAAAGGAAAAACGAAGCAAAACAACACCTCCCCCCTCCCCCTTCCCGATACACATACACACAGTCGTTTCTGAGTTGCAAACAACACCTCCCCCCTCCCCCTTCCCGATACACATACACACTAGTCGTTTCTGATTGCAAACAACACCCTCCTCCCTCCCCCTTCCCGATACACAAACACACTAGTCGTTTCTGGGTTGGCTTTTTGTAATTGGCGTAAAGTCCATCGAAAACGATCTACACTCCCCCTTGCACCCCCACCACACCCCCCCCACCCCAAAACCCCCCCCTCTTCCCCATCTGATATACATTTACTCGTAAGCACCCCGGTGTTTGGGCTCTTTTGGAATCTAGATATTGGTTCCGCCTTCCTCCTCTGCCCCAGTTCCTCCCCCCCCCCCCCCCACCCCCCTTTTCTGTCCATTCCCCCGCTACCCTAGTCCAGCCTTTCCCCCTCCCTTTCCCCCTCCTATATCCACTTTTTACGCTCGCAAAACCTAATGTATGAAATGCAATTATAATTTCATCCCAAATTTAAATTTCACTGTTTGACACTCCACCCCCTCTTGCACCACAACCCTGTCCTCTCCATCCCCTTCTTTTTGCTGTACACACTTACACAGGGGTTTCATGTGACAGTTATTAAGGGATTGTTGCAGTTTTCATGATCTCTCCATCCCCTTCTTTCTGCTGTACACACTTACAAAGGGTTACATGTGAAAGTTATTAAGGGATTGTTTTCAGTTTTGTCATGATCTCGCCAATCCCCTTCTTTCTGCTGTACACACTTACACAGGGTTACATGTGAAAGTTAAAAAGGGATTGTTGCAGTTTGTCATGATCTCGCCATCCCCTTCTTTCTGCTGTACACACTTACACAGGTTACATGTGAAAGTAAATTTAAGGATTGTTGCAGTTTGTCATGATCTCTCCATCCCCTTCTTCTGCTGTACACACTTACACGGGTTACATGTGAAAGTTATTTAAAGGGGTTGTTGCAGTTTGTCATGATCTCGCCCATCCCCTTCTTTCTGCTGTACACACTTAAAACAGTGGGTTTCATTGAAAGTTATTAAGGGATTGTTGCAGTTTTTTCATATCTCTCCATCCCCTTCTTTCTGTTTTTCACACTTACACGGGGTTACATGTGACAGTTATTAGGGGGTTGTTGCAGTTTGTCGTTTATCTCTCTATCCCCTTCTTTCTGTTTTTACACACTTACACAGGGTTCATGTGACAGTTATTAAGGGATTGCTGTAGTTTGTCGTGATCTCTCCATCCCCTTCTTTCTGTTTAACACACTTACACAGGGTTATATGTGAAAGTTTTAAAAGGGGGTTGTTGCAGTTGTACATGAATCCCATCCCCTTCTTTCTGTTTTTCACACTTACACGGGGTTACATGTGACAGTTATTAGGGATTGTTGCAGTTTGTCGTGATCTCTCTATCCCCTTCTTTCTGTTTAAAACACTTACACAGGGTTACATGTGACAGTTATTAAGGGATTGTTGCAGTTTGTCGTGATCTCTCTATCCCCTTCTTTCTGGTTTTACACACTTACACAGGGTTACATGTGACAATTAATTAAGGGATTTTTGCGTTTTTCATGATCTCTCCATCCCTTCTTTCTCTTTACAAAACTTACACAGGGTTACATGTGACAGTTATTAGGGATTGTTGCAGTTTGTCGTGATCCTCTATCCCCTTCTTTTTGTTTACACACCCTTTCACAGGGTTACATGTGACAGTTTATTAAGGGATTGCTGTGTTTTTTCGTGATCTCTCCCTCCCCCTTCTTTCTGTTTTAAAACACTTACACAGGGTTTCATGTGACAATATTAAGGGATTGTTGCAGTTGTCAGATCTCTCCATCCCATCTTTCTCTTTTAAAACACTTACACAGGGTTACATGTGACAGTTATTAAGGGATTGTTGCAGTTTGTCATGATCTCACTGCCAAGGGGGCGAAACCTGTCACAAAGGGCCTTAAGAGCTTTTGACACAAGAATACCCGCGCATAGGCGATCGACCGATCAGCAGTAGCGCCCTCTCATAGCGCACACGGCCAAAATGTGGTCAAGGAGGTTGAAGTGGTCAGGTGATAGACCGGCACCTAAGGGAGTCAGGCCCCCCCGAGTACGAACCTTCCCGATAGTGAAAGAGAGGAAAATTTATCCACCAGGACCTTGGAGTATCCTTGAGTGCTAAAGATGCAGTCAGCTGAAGCTGCTTTGTAACAGACCTTGGAGAACAGGAGTCTTGGGCTTGTTCAGATGGTATTGCTGTGGGGCACTGTGTTGATGCTTTGTCGGGCTGGTTGAAAAATGTGTGGACGTCATTGTCGTAGCTTCTTTAAGACAATTACTGTGTGAATGTGGCTACCGGAGTCGCGGAATTTTCGATGTCCATCTGTACGAAGTGGTTGTTTGCTAAGTAGTTTGGTAGGGATGTGTGTAAATGCTGATGTGGTAAAGAATGTAGCGGAGGGAATTCAGGTACAAAGTGAACAGGGTGGTAGAGAAGTGACATGGACAAAGGCAGGGCCGAAAGGGAAATTCTTTAGGCGACACAAAGGATGTCTTGATTGCTAGCAACTACAGACTAAAAACTAAGTAAATTAAATAACAGAAAACAAACTAACAACAGTGGGAAACCATATCCCTTGTCGTCGTTATGTGATCTATGAATAAGTCCTTAACAAACCAAAACAACAACAGTTTGTATCTTCGACAAATTGAAAAAACCCCCATAACCACGGGAAAGGAGAACGGGAAAGAGGAGAACAACACCACAATAAATGAAGAACAGAGGGGAGAGAGAGAGAGAGGAGAGAGAAGAGTGAGCAGGGCATAGTAGGGTCGAAAGAAACGTGGTCTGGGCACAGAAGTGACAGCAAGATGTAAAAGACAAGCTGAGAAAGAAAAGACTGAGTTTGAAACCCAAGGTAGGTGAAGGAGACAAAGAAGAAGATTCTATGTCGAGTTCCCCGAGACGACCTCGGAGACCCATCCTGGAACCTGGTGGTAGTCAACCAAGGGCGTCACCACACCCCAGTGCTGAAGAAAACTTTAAAAAGATTTGTTTTAAGAACTGTGGTGTGGTGTGCAAGTGTGTGTTGTGTGTGTGTGGTGTGTGTGTGAATGTTGTGTGTGTGTGTGTGTGTGGTGTTGTGTGTGTGTGTGTGTGTGTGTGTGTGGTGTGTGTTTGTGGAAACCTGGCCACCTAAGAAGCCATTTTATTGTAACCCGGGGTTAGGAAATATTGATCTTGTATGTCTGAATTTTCCATTTTGTGTATTTGGATTTTTTTACGTGGTAAACATAAAATTTTTTCGTGTTCTCTAGTTTGGGTAGGAAAGAAGTGAATCCCCCGAGAGAAGTGAATGGTTGGTGGGGTGATGAGTGCTCACTGCCCGTATGAGTGCAGAGATAACCTTGGTGTGTTAAGCTTTACTAACCCAAAACATCAACATAGCTCAATTAAGCAATACCATCACGATTTCCCCCATCCTGGACACTCACACATCACCATTCCAACCCCCCCCCCCCAACCCTCCAGCCCCCAAAACCCGAAACCCCCACCCCCCACATTTTTTTCATGTGTTCCTAAGAATGAAATTATTTCATCCCTCTGAGAATTACCATGTATATTGCCCATTTCCCCTTCTCTTGTTTTCTCTCTCTCCTTCCCCCCCCCCTACCGCCGAACCCTGTCGCTAGCCCTCCCCCCTTACCGTCTACACCCTTTTTTTTGCTCGACAATTGACGTCCTTAAAAACCGTGTCCCCCACCCCCACCCCGCCCCCTCTCCGACCCCCCCCCACCCCATCGCCACCTCTCCACACACCCCTCTACTACTCCGCCACCCTTTCCCCCTTTTTCTCTTTGCTCTTTGCCTCTTTTTTCTCTCTCCTCTCTCTTTCTGACCCCCTTCCCCCCTCCCGTGTGTGTGTGTGTGTGTGTGTGTGTGTGTGTGTGGTGTGTGTGTGTGTGTGTGTGTGTGTGTGTGTGGGGTGTGTGTGTGTGTTTATGTGTGTGTGTGTGTGTGTGTGGTGTGTGTGGTTGTGTGTGTGTGTTTTGTGTGTGTGTGCGCGCGTGCGTGGGAGGGCTTACGGGGGTGTGTATTTTTCCTTGAATGCAAAATTGCTGACCCCTTTTTACCTGCTTTACCTGGTTTTGCCTCAATAGGATCACACAAGGGAGGGGGGGAGGGGTTTTACTTGTGTGGAACTTTCACATTGACCTTGGCCTGAGGGCTTTTAACAGCGAAAATGGTGTTGAAATACAATCTAGAACATGAAAAGCTGTTGTTCATATTCTTGTACTTTGCTGTCTCCGGTTTCTACTTCAGTTTTTTCTACCAAGGTGCGAGCTCAGGACATCAAGACAGCAACATTTTAATTTTTAAATATAAAGTAGATGAAATCATGACAATGATTTTTTATGGCGCTTAATTTTACATCAAAAGCCCTAAACGCTTACAATTAAGAAAACATAAATAGAACCAATAAGAAGACAAAATTGCAACAAGTACATACACCTACAAACAAGGGTGCATATTAACACCCACCCACGCGCGCACACACACCACACACACCACACACACACACACACACACACACACACACACAACACACCACCACACACACACACACACACACACACACACACACACACACACACACACACACACCACACACGCGCCGCGCGCCCCGCGCGCGCATCTCAGAATCAACTTGAGGGGAAAGGGAAAGAGAAGAAAGAACTGCTCTGATAGGTGAGGAAGGTTTGTTTTAAAAGATGACTAGAAGAAAGACAGAGATTTGAACTGCGCAAAAAAAAAAAAAAAAGTATATATATATATATATATATATATATATATATATATATATATATATATATAAATATATATAAATATAAAGATGAATATAATTAAAAAGCCTAAGATGACTTTAAAAAGTCTGGGACCCCTTGGGGAGCAACATTTGTTAATGATATTAAAAAAGGAATTTTTAAAACTCTACAAATTTGGTTTCGAGCGTGTTGCGCTGTCCATCAGGTGGCCTTTGGTTTGCCCACTGCCGATGTTATATAGCGTGTGGGCCCCCCGTTTGCGGTTGTTTGCACGTGCCGGGGTTTGGGTGCACGTGTTTTTTGGGCTTTCAGGTTTTTGTTTTGGGGGTGTTCCCAACAACGATTTCCATTTATGCCTGCAGTTGTTTACTATCTCTGTTTTGGTGTTTAAAGTTGCCCAAGTGTGGTTTGCATAGTTTTTAACCATTTTTCAGTTAAACAAGGTTTCACCTTTTTGAAACATTGCTGTATGGTGTGCTCCCTTTTATGATTTTCCAGGATATATTGTAGCTTGTTTTTGCGTTTTTAAGTTTCCAGAATATTTGCTCAGTTCTGTTTGGTTTTTATATTTTTCTTTATTAAATGACTGTTTGTGGTTTGCATATCTGGTTTTTGAAGTGGGTTTTCAGTGATCCCTATGTAGTTTCTTTTTTATTTCCCGATGTCACAGTACCTGGTATACAATGTTTTTGTGAAGACATTTGGTTTTTTAGTGGGCACTGCTCCTTTCTGGTGCAATTGCAAGATTTCCTTTCTTCACCCTTCTTGCGTGTGATTTTCATTTTGTTGGATGCGTCAATCAGGTTTTTGAGGTTGGGCATACATGAGACGATAGTTTGACAGTGTTTTTGTTAAATATTTTGGACAGTGTGTGTTCTTTTGGAAATGAAGTTTGTTAGGATTTTGAAGAATTCTTTCCCTATGTTTGGTTTGAGTTTTCCGTCGTATGGGGGGTTATACCAAAATGATTTTTCTTTTCCTATTTTTCTTGCTTTTATTGGGGTTGTTTGTCGGGGTTGTATTGTAATTTGTAATTGCATCCACTTGTTTGTAGTGCCTCCTGGTATTCAACTGCTGCTTATTGAACACTCTCTCACTGCATGACAGGTTTGATGTCTCTTGTTTATGCCATGGGGTATGGTCTTAATACAGATGGTGGATGGTTACTTTTGGTGTGTACATAAAGAGGTGTATCGTTGGGTTTCTTGTATGGTTTATATTATGATTGTTGAGACCAGTGTTATGTCTAAGTAGTTCACTACCTTTTTGTTTGCTTCAATGGTAATCTTTAAGTTGTGGTTTTGGAAATTTTGCATAGTTTTTTTCTTTTTGTTTTCGATGGTTCTTGGATTGTTGGTTAGTGCAGCAAGGCCATCGTCTCTGTATAGTTCGACTTGTTTTCCGAGTTTTTTCTTGATGTTGGACAGCATGAATAGTCCGACCAGTTCACATGTTTTGCACCATCATATGAACCCATGGTTACGTCGAATGTTTTAGTTTCTGTTGGTGTTCCTATCCAGGTTTCATTTCTGCTGTGTTGTAAAGTTTCTTGGGTGTGGAGAATGATTTCCATTTTTGACCCTGTTTTGTCTGTGTGGTTACTGGCAAACTTCAGGGCTTTGGAGAGTAGTTCCTCATCTATGGATGGGTAAAAGTCTACTATGTCAAATGTGAGAATACTGTATTACTTTGTTTTTTGAGTTTTTTTAACCATTGGATAACTTCCCTATGTGTTCTTCCAGAGGTTGTAATCAGAGTTTGATTTTAAGTCCTTTATTATTTTTTCCAGAATTTTCTTGCTTATTTTGCCTAATTCGGGTTTGGATGGTTTATTTGCTTACATGTTGGATTGTTTTGAAAGTTGGGCTGTGGTCTTTGAGTGTTATGAAAGCTTCTTTTAGTTGCTGTCGCTTCTATCCTGTCACTTAGTCTATGCGCTCTGCATTCTTTTCTTTGGTGCGGGAAATGTCATGTAATTTTTACCTTTTTGTAGTTTTTCTGGATGTTTTGTCAAGGATTGAGAATTTCCTTTGTTCCATTTGTAATAATTTCTAGTTTTATCAGCTTCACAAAATTTTTTATTTGTCTTTTTTTTGTTTTTTGTTGTTTTTGGAAAAAGATTTTTTTTTTGGTCAAGGATTGTATGATTTGAAATTATTTTTTTGCTTGGTTCAAAGGACTTTTTAGGGGAAATTTTTGTTGTTTA
>CM031629.1:43027807-43040467 GCA_018398815.1 Conus ventricosus | reverse complement strand
TCGGGTTCCGATTCAAATCCCATCATAAAAAAACACACCTACATCCTTTATATGTCAATGAAGTAACAGGAATCTACCATACCCCCTCCAAATGTATTATATCTGCTAATAGACAAGACAAATAAGCCCAAATTTACAAACCTGCAGTGCCCAAACATCGTGTCGTTTATGGGCCTGCCAATAAACCAGGCTTTTATCTGTGTAACAAAAGAAATGCGACACATGTCGCCATTCCATGGAAACGAAATGCTAGTGTCTCCATGGGATGGCAGAAACTGGAAGATAAGACAACATTTAACCTGTGATACCCAAACGCCGTTTATGTTTTAATTTGTGAACTTCACAATACGTGGTACATGGGATTAACGACCAACATTTAAGCCCGCTGGAGAAATCACAAATCATACACCAAATTAAACAAGTAAACAAATGTGGTGTTGCTGATCATGGGGTAAGAAAGGTCCACCCTGGTGACCCAGAGCTTTCTTTTCTAAAATTTATCCCATTTGAAACAGTTCACAAGAAATACAAACTTCTCTACCGTGAACAGTATTGGATTTGCAACGTGGTAACATTTTTAATGACTGAATACACGGACGGACATACAAGAAACTGGCAAGAGGAATACGTGATATCAAAGATGTGATGTGATATGCACCCAGATGGTCAGTTTTCAAATACTGTTTTAAACGGATATGCATGTTTGTGGCACACACACACACACACACACACACACACACACACACACACACACACACACACACACACACACACACACACACACACAACACACACATTTACTTGTCGTTTCCGGGTCAGTTTTTATACTGATGAAATGCCCATCGAAAATGATCAATCCTTCCCCTAACACCCCACCACCCCCCCCCCCCCCCCCCCCCCCCCACACACACACACACACTCAATCCCCTGTTCCCTATTTTATGTGCATTTTCTCTTATGCATAATCAGCATTTAGGTTCCGTTGTATTTTATGTTTTAGTTCCGCCTTTCCATGTCCGCCAGTTCAAAACTTAGAACAGTTTTTATCTTACAGGTGCAATGTTTTATAAGAGAAAGAATTTTACCGTAAAATGATCTTAAAGCAGACTTCACAATCCCCTTTCTTATTACCCCCTTTTTGATTTCTCCCAAATCCCCCCCCCCCCCCCCCCCCCCCAGCCCCCCCCCCCCCCCCCCCAATAAAAAAGGAAAAACAAAGCAAAACAACACCTCCTCCCTCCCCCTTCCCGAACACATACACACTAGTCGTTCTCTGGGTTGCAAACAACACCTCCTCCCTCCCCCTTCCCGAACACAAATACACTAGTCGTTTCTGGTTGCTTTTTGTATTGGCGAAAAGTCCATCGAAAACGATCTACACTCCCCCTTGCACTCCACCACACCACCCCCACCCCACAACCACCCCCTCTTCCCCATCTGATATACATTTACTCGTATGCACTCCCGGTGTTTGGACTCCTTTGGACTCTAGATATTGGTTCCGCCTTCCTCTGCCCCAGTTCCCCCCCCCCCCCCCCCTTCTCTCCTTCCTCTCGCTATCTAGTCCAACTTTTCCCCCTCCCTTTCCCCCTCCTTCCCCTCCTATATCCACTTTTTACGCTCGCAAAACCTAATGTATGAAATGTAATTATAATTGCATCCAATTAATTACACTGTTTGACACTCCACCCCCTCTTGCACCACAGACCCTGCCCTCTCCATCCCCTTATTTCTGCTGTACACACTTACACAGGGTTACATGTGAAAGTTATTAAGGGATTGTTGCAGTTTGTCATGATGTCTCCATCCCCTTCTTTCTGTTTTTCACACTTACACGGGGTTACATGTGACAGTTATTAGGGGATTGTTGCAGTTTGTCATGATCTCTCCATCCCCTTCTTTCTGTTTTACACACTTACACGGGGTTACATGTGACAGTTATTAAGGGATTGTTGCAGTTTGTCGTGGTCTCTTCATCCCCTTCTTTCTGTTTTACACACTTACACAGGGTTACATGTGACAGTTATTAGGGATTGTTGCAGTTTGTCGTGATCTCTCCATTCCCTTCTTTCTGTTTTACACACTTACACAGGGTTACATGTGACAGTTATTAAGGGATTGTTCCAGTTTGTCATGATCTCTCCATCCCCTTCTTTCTGTTTTACACACTTACACGGGTTACATGTGACAGTTATTAAGGGATTGTTGCAGTTTGTCATGATCTCACTGCCAAGGGAGCGAAACCTGTCACAAAGGGCCTTACGCGCTTTAGACAACAAGAATGCCGCGCGTAGGCGATCGACCGATCAGCAGTAGCGCCCTCTCCTAGCGCACACGGTCAAACTGTGTCAAGGAGGTTGAAGTGGTCAGGTGATAGACGGCACCTAAGGTAGTTAGGTCCCCTCCCGAGTACGAACCTTCCCGATAGCGAAAGAGAGGAAAATTTATCCACCAGGACCTTGGAGTATCACTTGAGTGCTAAAGATGCAGTCAGCTGAAGCTGCTTTGTAAACAGACCTTGGAGAACAGGAGTTTTGGGCTTGTTCAGATGGTATTGCTGTGGGGCACTGTGTTGATGCTTTGTCGGGCTGGTTGAATACGTGTGGACGTCATTGTCGTAGCTTCTTTAAGACAATTACTGTGTGAATGTGGCTACCGGAGTCGGCGGGAATTTTCGATGTCCATCTGGTACGAAGTGGTTGTTTGCTAAGTAGTTTGGTAGGGATGTGTGTAAATGCTGATGTGGTAAAGAATGTAGCTAGAGGGGAATTCAGTGTACATGTGAACAAGGTGGTAGAGAAGTGACATGGACAAAAGGCAGGGACCGAAAGGGAAATTCTTTAGGCGACACAAAAGGATGTCTTGATTGCTAGCATACTACAGACTAATAAACTAAGTAAATTAAATAAACAGAAAACAAACTAACAACAGTGGAAACCATATCCCTTGTCGTCGTTATGTGATCTATGAATAGAGTCCTTATCAAACCAAAACAACAACAGTTAGTATCTTCGACAAATTGAAAACCCCTATATCCACTGAATGGAGAACGGGAAAGAGGAGAACAACACCACAATAGAGAGAAGAACAGAGGGGAGAGAGAGAGAGAGAGAAGAGCGAGCAGGACAGAGTACGGTCGAAAGAAACGTGGTCTGGGCGACAGAAGTGACAGCAAGATGTAAAAGACAAACTGAGAAAGAAAGACTGAGTTTGAAACCCAGAGGTAGGGTGAAAGAGACAAAGAAGAAGATTTCTACGTCGAGTTCCCTGAGACGACCTCGGAGACCCAGTCCTGGAACCTGGTGGTAGTCAACCAAGGGCGTCACCATCACCCAGTGCTGAAGAAAACTTGAAATGATTTGTTCAAGAACTGTGTGTGGTGTGCAAGTGTGTGTGTGTGTGTGTGTGTGTGTGTGTGTGTGTGTGTGTGTGTGTTGTGTGTGTGTGTGTGTGTGTGTGTGTGTGTGTGTGTGTGTGTGTGTGTGTGTGTGTGTGTGTGTGTGTGTGCGCGCGCGCGTGCGGAGGGTCTATGGGGGGGTGTATTTTGCCTTGAATGCAAGAATTGCTGACCCCTTTTTACCTGCTTTTACCTGGTTTTGCCTCAATAGGAATTCACCATCAATGGCATGTCAGTTTACTTGATGTGAGACTTTCATCATTGTACCTTGGCCTGATGAGGCTTTTAACAGCGAAAATGTGTTGAAAATACAAGTCTGAAACATGAAAAGACTGTTGTTTTTATTCATGTACTTTGCTGTCTCCGGTTTCTACTTCAGTTTTTTCTACAAGGTGCGGAGCTCAGGACATCAAGACAGCACCATTTTTAACTATATACGTACATGTTAATCATGACAATGATTATTTATGGCGCTTAATTTTACATCAAAAGCCCTAAACGTTTACAATTAAGAAAACATAAATAGAACCAATAAGAAGACAAAATTGCAACAAGTAGCATACACCTACAAACAAGGGTGCATATTAACACCCACCCACACACACACACACACACACACACACACACACAACCACACACACACACACACACACAACACACACATACACACACACACACAATACACACACACACACACACACACACACGCGCGCTGCGCGCGCGCGTACGCGCCGGCGCGCGCGCGTACGCGCGCGCGCGCCTCAGAATCAACTTGATGGGCAAGGGAAAGAGAAGAAAGAACTGCTCTTGATAGGTAGGAAGGTTGTTTAAAAGATGACTAGAAAAAAGACAGAAGTTTGAACTACGCAAAAAAAAAATAAATGTATATATACGAGAGAGAGACCGAGACATACAAACTGTAAAGTGAAGGTGTTGGCAGACAAAGGGAAAACACTACACTTTTCATCAAACTACAACTCTGAAAGTCATTTTGTTTCATGATTAAGCACTTCTTGAAACAAACAATCAAACTGCAATTTGTAAAGTAATATATTCAATGATAAAGCATTATTTGAAAACAAATATTTCATCAAACTACAATTCACAAAGTATTCCTTTTTAATGATCAAGCATCATTTGAAAACAAACATTCATCAAACTACAATCTACATTATACACGTGCATAACACTTTTTTAGTGATCATTACATCATTTGAAAATCAATATTCATCACATCAAACTATGACTTACGAATTTATTCTTTTTTGTTTCTGATCAAGCATCATTTATTAACCAAACATTCAACAAACGACCATTTTAAGGCAATACCTTGTTCTAAAAACCAAAGCATCGTTGTAAACTAGCCACCAACCTTTGCCAGCTCCAGACCCGAACTCTCCAACACCAGACCCAGATGCCATGAAGCAAACTCTGTAATTTCAAGCACATGCATCCAACCAAAGGAAAAGAACAAGTATCTAATGGGAGAAACGAAAGTTAATAGAACACTACTTAGATTTCTTTCAGTACTTTTAAGCGTTTACCACCAACCAAATCCAGAACTTTGAACAATGTCTGTGATACAAAATCTGAATGGGATTTTTGTTATGAAGAGTGATTATTTTATGGCAGTATGCAAAGTAATGAAAGATATCAAAATACTAGCGCATGGCTCAGATCATGGCTACACTGATGATTTAATAGAAGCCACAGATAAGGGCACAGAAGGGGGAACCAAGACGACGCAAAATTCAGTTTCAAATGAAAGCCGTAGTTCTTTTTTATGCACATGTGTACATGCCTGCAAAATTGATAAACCCTGTAAAACATGCGAGGTTGGATTTCTGCACAGATCTGAAAACATCAGTTATGAAAAGAAAAAGCAACAGACCTGGAGAAAAATCAAAATGTCTGCTAGATGCAACAATCAAACTTTTCTATGTCACAATGGTCTTATTTGACTTTTGTAAGTTTGAAACAACTATGTGCACATTTTAATTAACACATTCTTCCTGTCGTGTGACATGTACTTTGCTCTATTCTTTTAAAATACATGCACAAGTTATCCACTTATGATAAATTCACTTGCATGCACGTGAGTTATATTCTTCATCGTAAGTTCGCTTGCATGCACACCAAGTTGCTAACAATGAAATGATTTTTGTTTTTGTTTTTGTTTTTCTTACCATTGTATGACAAACTAAACCTACGTTAAACAAAACGGCTTTACAATGACTACCAACATCATCTGAATAACTCACTGACAAAAATCCTAAACAGAATCCAAAGCAAGATTTCCTGAAGGATACCAGTTAAAACTACAGATTCCAAGGAGAAAGAGTTCCCAGCTCTTAACACATGTGTTCTGTTTTGAAGGAAACCATAAACCCATATTAAAGTACTGACAATTACTCCATCTGATCGAAGCTGTGTGAGGAGTCATTCACGAGGGACAGAATCAAAAGCCTTTTTAAAGTCCATGGAGACAACGTCAAGAGATTCTCTGTCATTCACATTTGTGCACAGTTCTTCGTCACCTCTAATACCCGAGTCATGCAAAACGTCTGGGTCTAAAACCATAGATACGAACAAGTCATTGGCTACATATGGTTAACTACCTGCATCCCTTACAAAATACTCAAGGACTTTACATAGCACACTTGTTAGGCTTAAACACTGGTCCAAATTTTCCAGCTGATGATTTACTTCCTTTTTTTTTCAAAGTGATGCTACAGTAGCTTTTTATCCCCAATCCTAAGCAATCACGCGTTTTCTCTATTGTTTTATCAGAAATGTCAATGGCAAAGTAGAAAAATATATTTTTGTGAGTTTTAACAGCCAAGATTAAATATTATCTAGTTCACTTGCCCTCTTAGGATTTTATTTCTTCCTTTTCAACAGCTGTGAAAGTTATGCAGACTTCCATTATGTTCAAACCAGATATTAACTTCAAGACAGAATGGAAACATTTCTCTGGACAATAAAAATCAAGCCAGCCAACTTTGTAATAGCCTTGGGATAGTCGGTATACCAAAATACTACTACACTCTGTTTGGTTGGTTGTTCTACATTGAAGAAATATTTTCAACATCAAAGTCAAAGAGCTGTGCCACAACTGACAGTCTCTTGAAAGAGAGAGAGAGGATAGGACACAGACAAAGCCACCAGGGACCCAAATATACATGCATATCAAGTGACACAGAGACAGACTAGTCCCTCAACATGTACATCAAGTCCAAAAGTAACACGCCCCTTTCAAAGATTGGTATAAACTGCCATTTTTCATTGCAGTTTTGACTAGTTTTGCGCTTTTCGCAACTTGCTGTTCAAAAGTACATCTTGTCTTTGAATAATGTAGAAATTTTTTATTACAATTAAAAGTATTTTTCTCTCGCGTTGCATTTATAGTTAAAATATTTTTCTAGAAGTAATATGAAGTCAAAGGCTATCATCACCCCTGAAATTGTTTGAATGCCCAAATAATACTAATTCAACAGACAAATTTAAAGAAGCCACATGCTGACATTTTCTCTTTATTGTTGCTTAAAGTTGTTGTGAAAAATACGCCGCGTGTTCACATAACCAAAATAGATGCTCAATGTTTTCCCTTTCTCGATATTACAAAATGTACAATGATCTTTCAGTTCATTTCTCATGTTTGACAACACAATATTTGTACCCAATATATAGTGTAGAACTCTTATCTTGAAGCCATTTTAAGTTTTATTTCGTTTATTTTTTTTGTACCTTTTTGATGATGATATTCATTTCCAATTGCTCTTCAAGTTTTTGATTTCCACTGCAAAAGCAGGTTTTTATGTTGTCACACAGAAAGCATCATAATAAACACTTGCCCCTCGTTGACTGAACAGACAAGTTTCCCACATTTTAGATCTTGTTTCTTCTTGTTATTTGTCATTGTTACCGCAGTTTTCCGAATATATGCGTTTTACTCCCCTTAACAATCCAGTATTACAAATAAAGTCAATGCAAAATCCATACTTGTTATTGAACTCTCTCTGTATGCCAAAAGCGTGCTATTTCTTTCATAATGTGTCCAATTGTGTATATACTTTGATGAACAGACTTTGATTAGAAAAAACAAGTTTTCTTTTTTGTTTTTTTTATCTTAATATTTTCATATATAAATACATTTTCAGAAGCCATTTCTTCGAAATGCAAGGCAGAATCCATTGGCCAAATTCTTTATATGCCTCAAATACGTCAGCCCTAATTTTTTTTTTGTTTTGATAATTGCCTAGAAGAAGACTACAGCCATTTTTTTCCAGATGATGTCTTCTTGGACAACTTGCCAAAGTAATACTTTTCCACTTGTGAGACGATATTCTATTTTTTCTACTCCATGCAAGTTCTAATGCAACTTATATATCCTTTATTCTGGGCACACCAAGTCCTCCATTCATTATGTTTTTAACTTCAGTTTTGATGTTTATACAGTCTCATTTTCTATCCCCCAAAACTCGAAAGACTGAGTTTTGAATCGCATTAATTACATCATTGGGAGGATTTGGAAGTAGAATCCAGTGATGAATTCGTTTGGACAAGATTAAAGCCTTTAAAACAGCCACCCTGCCTATGGAGTAATCTGTATCTTTTAACCTACCTTTATAACATTCATATTTCAAGAAATCTAGCCTGTATGTTTATTTCTGAACAGTCAGCAAGATCACTTGTAAATAAGATACACAGAATTTTGAATTGTGGTGGTTCCACTGAATACGTAAATGTTGCATGTAGCAAATCGTCGAGGTTTTTCCTACTGCCGAGCCATAGAGCCTTGTTTTTTCTGTGTTTAATATCAAACTTGATTTTCTCCCAAACCTATCAACTGTTATCAGAAATCCCTCAAAAGACACTTGTCATTTCAAACAATAATTTCTACATCGTCCGCATTTTGTGTCAATTTCTGTTCGCATTGTTAGTTGGATTCCTTTTTATAATTCTATTATCTCTCAACATAATGGCAAGACTTTCTACACACAAAATGAATATGTAGGGTGAAACTGGGGTCACCCTGCCTGCGCCCACGACCTACAGAAAACCAACCAGATGCCTGCCTATTCGCAAGTACAGCTGACTTAATATTATTATAGAAAGGAGTTATCCATTTATGTATATCTGGTCCAAAACCGAATGCTACAAGTACTTTATTCATGAATCCCCTGTCAGGTGAATCGAAGGCTTTCTCTAAATCTATCCATAAAAGCAAGTCAGGCAGTTGGTGTGTTTTGTGAATAGTTAATTCAGTCATAGATCAGTCTAATATTATCTCCCATATATCTGTTGGCCATAAATCCTGTTTGGTCTTCGTTGATCAAACTTGGAAGAACCATGTTTTAGTCTGTTCACAACACGTACGTACCCTATCTTATAAACAACATTTAAAAGAGTAACTGGCCTTCTGTTTTTAATAGCGTCTCAAGATTTATCACCTTTAGGAATACAAACTATGATTCCTTCCTTCTGTATGGTGGACAACTCGCACAGTTTAAAACCTTCGTTTAAGGATCGAACGACGAATATTCCAAGTGATGGTTGAAACAATTTGAAGAACTCGCCCATAAATCCGTCTGATCCATGGCTTTTATTGTTTTTCATCTGTTTAAAGTGCATAGCCAGCTTCATCTATAGAAGTTTTCTCCTTCTAATTGTTTAAGACATGAGGTAAATTAACCATTTGAGATATTTCGTAATCCTCAACTTCCTTTATCCGGTACGATTTTTTTCATAAACTTTCTTCACGTCTCGTTGGATCCTTTCATCATTGAAATATTTCTAAGCCATCATCTGATGTTAACTTTGTTATATTTTTGTTTAAGAAAGTTTCTTTTTTCAAGCGAGCTAAAACATCACCTAATCCTAACTTTGTCATATTTTGTTTAAGAAGTTTCTGTTATCAAGCGAACAAAAATACTGATTGACCTTTTCCCTTCTGCTATCCAACGTGCTCGCGATCGAATCAAACCCCCTGCATTTTAGCTTTCTTAAGTCTAACTATTTCCTCTTTGTCCTGCTCTAAATCATGTCTTTCTTCATCAGTCAACTGTTCCTTCTTCGCTAACTTTTCTTCAATATTCACTTCTAAACAATTCTGCTTTTCATTACTTCTGCGGGTTTTTTTCAGTTGCAAATGCGATAGTTGTACTTCTTATTTTTATTAATAAAACATCAAAAAAGATGATCTGTAGTAGTAAATAAATTTTTGAATGCTCAATAAATGATACTTGTTCCCTTGAACTGGGCAGTACAGCATGCTCTTCTATTACAACTTTAATTTCCTCGTTAATTTCATCAATGTACTGTTTATCCTTCAACAAAGAACACTTAAATTTCCAGAAGGGTTATAGTTTAGTTTCTTTAGCAAAGGTTAAATTCAGAGTAAGCATTGAATGGTCTGTCTTGTACCCTGCCTTAATATCTGCATCCGTGACAATAGTGGACACATAATCTGAAACTAGAAAAAAAAATAAAACACTACTTTGCTGCAGAGGGGAGGATCTGTTCCATGCGTATCTTTTCAATTCAGGGTTCAACATTTAAGTCTATATTAAGCATCATGTCTTCAACTTGCTGTTGTGCTTTAACATTGCTATAATGCTTATGATTAAAATAATCCATTGAAAACATCTTGTGCGAGGTTCCAGTCCACTCCAATTACAACATTTTCAACACCCTACATCCTTAATATTATCTTCTAACTCAACAAAAAAAAAATAAAAAAACAGAAAAAAATCAAGATTATCATAATTTGGTCTATACAGGTTAAGGGATCGATATCATCTTAGCCAAAATGGATACAACAGCAAAAATGTTGTTTCCACCCTATATCTTTGTAAACCTTTTGTACACAAAACTCAAAATCATTGTTAAAGAGAATGGTAACACCTCTTGAATTTGACATATATGATACAAAATCTGTTTTATAACCCCATTCTGCTCTGATACACATTTCAAGCTTGGGGTCCAAAATGGGTACCCTGTAAAAGATACATCAAAAACGCTTTTCTTGAATAGTCAAACACATCCCTCCTCTTTTTCTTTTTTTTTTTTTTTGATCCACTAGGCCTCAGCAGTTCATTGAACAAAATCTTACATATTACTCATGTTATATCTTTATAAGTGGAGGCAGAAACATACAAATATAGGCAGAAACGCCCATAATCTTGCAATGGACACAATATCTAACCGAAATACGGGCAGATAAATACAGACAAAATCGCCAATCCTTTAATGACAACAAAATCTCACCATCTCTCTCACAGAGGGAAAACGGCTTTCAACAAAGGATTTTCTCCAGTTCAACATAACAAAGACCAAATGTATACAAGAAAAATAAGCATGAGGTAAGACATAACAAAGAATAGTTAAAACAAACAAACAAGACTATAATAACAAAACATTGTTTAATTTGGGGGAGCGATGTGCTTATGTGGTGCCTTGGACGTTGCGATTTTAAATCCTGCTTGGATATATCTGATATTCCCAGGGATGGAAAGACAGTCTACACTTATCATCAGCGTAGAGATGCCCTTTCTTTCTTCTACATCAAGAGACGAGTTCAAGAGAATGGAATCAGCACTGAACCCCTTTTGATTTAATTTTTCTTTTTTTTCTGTAATGATTTGTGTTAGGATAACGAAAAATATTGCTTAATGTTGCCCTGTATCAGCTAGTCGACAGATTAGTTGATACAGGCTGGTCCCAAACCCAGACAAAAACAGAGGGGCAATCAAAAATTTTATTTCCTATTCATTACTTATCATCACATTAGTTATATATACTTTTTTTCCCTTGAGATGAAGTCGTACCGGGGGTGATCCCCCTTTCCTCAGCACCGAATGACCCGTCCTCGGGTGACGCCCCCTCCTTTATGCTCCGCTTGCTTTCAATCCTTCTTTTGTTTCTTTTGGTCACCGCCCTCGACTAATCGGGGTGACGCCCGTTTACCATGCTCCGACACGTAGCCCAACAAGGTCACGACCCTTCCGGGAAATTTTCCCCACGACCCTTCCGGGTCATTTCCCATGACCCTTCCGGGTCATTTCCTGTGATGATGTCACTTCCACTTCCGGATGATGTCTACTTCCGGTGACGTCATACATTCCAGACATTCCATCCGCAATTCCGCATAAGGGTCGATTTCAACATGGTATACTACTACTGTTGCCCTGTATCAGCTAGTCGACAGATTAGTTGATACAGGCGGGTCCCAAACCCAGACAAAAACAGAGGGGGCAATCAGAAATTTTATTTCCTATTCATTACTTATCAGTCACGTTAGTTATATATACTTTTTTTCCCTTGAGATGAAGTCGTACCTGGGGTGATCCCCCTTTCCTCAGCACCGAATGACCCGTCCTCGGGGTGACGCCCCCTCCTTTATGCTCCGCTTGCTTTCAATCCTTCTTTTGTTTCTTTGGTCACCCGCCCTCGACTAATCGGGGTGACGCCCGTTTACCATGCTCCGACACGTAGTCAACAAGGTCACGACCCTTCCGGGTCATTTCCCACGACCCTTCCGGGTCATTTTCCCACGACCCTTCCGGGTCATTTCCTGTGATGATGTCACTTCCACTTCCGGGATGATGTCACTTCCGGTGACGTCATACATTCCAGACATTCCATCCGCATCCGCATAAGGGTCGATTTCAACATGGTATACTACTCACATTATGAAAAGCTGCAGCAAGACACTTCAGTCCAAATTTGCACAGGACTCCACCGGACACTTCGCAGATCTACGTGATGCCAAAGTCATTGATGAGAACTGCTACAAATGGCGCACGATTGTAGATGTCAATGCAGTCAGGACTCACCAGTTCTATCACCTACCCAAGTTCATAAAGGCCGCCGGAATCCGCCTGGAAGACCTATCATCTCTGGAGTCAATGGACCTACTGAGAATCTGTCAAAACTGGTAGACTTTTGGCTTCAGCATGTAGTCCGTGCTTTACCATCATACGTGAAGGATACTACACATTTTCTTCAAATTCTGGAAGACTGGAAAACTACGAGTGGACCTTTGCCTGAGGGCACCCTGATTGTCACGGCAGATGAGGTAAGACTTTATACCAACATTCCTCATCATGAAGTTGGCGAAACCCTGGCAGAAATAATGAGTGAGTATGGTCATGTTACAGACAAGTTTTCCCAGTTCCACCAAACTACTGGACATTGTAAATCACATCCTGTCTAAACAATGTCTTCAACTTTGACAGAGAGCTCTACCGACAAAATATACG
>CM031629.1:43022364-43026807 GCA_018398815.1 Conus ventricosus | reverse complement strand
ATTAAGATCCAACTTTTGTCTAAAGTCTGTCTTGATGTTAATATGAATTCTTTACAGATCCTTTCAAAGCCTTCAGTCTATTCTGTTGCTGAGTGATAAACGGTTTGTCATTCGGTAATGGAGCTTGCAGTTCAGTCAAAATACGTCTGAAGGTGTAATAGAAATGAAATCTGTACACTGACCTCACCAAAGGATCATGGTGATTTAAATGATCACATACGACACCCCCACACCCAGTTGATGCACAAGACACAGCAAAGTTTAACTGGTTCTGATAAAACTGCATCGGATGACTAAACCACGCTTTATGGATGTGCTCTTTTTCAATAGGGGGGTTAAGATAGCTCTTCAATGGAGTACTCACCTTTTTATGAAAAGAGGCAGTCTGGGTCACAGCAATGTCGAGGGTGTCAGTTGCTATATTTTTAGGATTGTAGTGCGGCCCCCACAGAATATTTTGCATCAGTATATTTGAATGCACTCATTTTTAATTTGTTTTAAAAAATGTTTGTAACAATAACAACTCAAGACAGTCCTTCGTTTTTAGAACATGCTATTGATAACAATTGCGGGGCCAAAACGGTCGCGCTCCATGAAATATTTTACAAAGTCGTATGGTTTAATATAAGCAAAGCCAAGGAGAATAACAAGATTCAAAAAAGTTACCAAAGCAGGGACCAAAATTAGCCAGTTAACAATACCTGATGGTTATTACGGGTTTTGCTCACTAAAAGAAGCAATGAGTAACTTTGACATTACTCTCAAACTTAACAATGCAAATCTAAAAACAATGTTAACATTCAAGCCTGAAGAAGTATCTTACTTTTTTGATAGAGAGCTAGCTAAAATGTTAGGCTTTACAACTGGCAATCTACCCACTTATAGTTTTAGTACTGCGCCAGATGAAACTACTTATGAGGGGAAAGTCCGCTCGATCTTGCATTACATTCATTACTCTATGTTCATTTGGATGAGCTGAGCACTGATGA
Source organism: Conus ventricosus (assembly GCA_018398815.1). Classification (NCBI taxonomy): domain Eukaryota; kingdom Metazoa; phylum Mollusca; class Gastropoda; order Neogastropoda; family Conidae; genus Conus; species Conus ventricosus. The sequence goes on along the minus strand of CM031629.1, from coordinate 43,025,818 downwards.
AAACTTATATGATGGAAGGCCCTCAACTGTTTTAAGAGCTCTTCCGTCAGGGAAAGCTGCATATATGCGATTATGAAATTATACAATTCCCTAATTTACAGTTTAAAAGATTAGTTTGTGGGAGGGTCGGATCATTTAATATAAAAATCAAAGACAAAGCGGGGGAAAGTTGTGAAATGTGATAACCTGCACATTGTTTGGAAATAAAATAATACGCTACTAAAAAATAATGTCGCGTGGGCCAGAAGAACCAGGAGTTACATTAGCGCCTGTGAGGTGTATAACTTTAGAATTAAAAGACCTTGCAGACGTTGCGGACTTTGAACAGAACGGTGAGATAGGCGCTTTGTATGGTTTTGAGTACACTAAAGATGGTGATATAAACGCAAAGAGGTTGGCGACAGTAAAAAGTTTCCTAAACTAGAACAGCTGCGCAATCTAGAAGCAAATAATGTTGGCCAGTATGAATATAAAATAGTTCGAAAACCTGACCTCAAATGGCACTTAGAACCATATTTAGAATGGGAAATAAAATTTGAATTCATAAGCCCATATTACATATTTTAGCCGTCAAAAAAGTTTCAGAAAAGCATTCAACTCTGGCCCTTTACATGTAAGTCTTATGCCGGACGACAATAGTCGAAAGAAATTGAAATAACGCCGTATGGGAAAAAGCAGTACATCCTCCACAGAAAAGAAACAGTTGTAAAAAAAGCTTCTACAAAATTACAGTTCTTTCCAAGCAGAAAATTAGGAGACACGTTCACAATGATATTTGAAATTTCTGTCTTTAAAGATGTGGAGAGGGATGGGGTTGTGGGCGTTAGTGATGACCTTATAAAAGGAATTAATATTAGCTGGCAAAACTTAGACGTTAAACGCCTTAACGTTGTTGTCGTCGTTCTTCACAATGGTGAGGATATTAAGATCATAACAACAAGCAACAAAATCAATGTTGACTTAAATAGAAACAATCTTACAGAACTGAATTGGATTAATCTTACACATTTAGGCCTCGTAGGGTTTTATTATACTGAACAAGTTTTGACAGAGAGTATGATAAAAATAATAACTGGATTAGATTAAATTCTGCTATAAAACTATGGAGCAGTTAAACTTTATGACAAAAACTCCTCATTGCTCATTGATTTGTGGGCAGACTGGTTGTGGAAAAACAATATTTATCCTCGACCTGTTACAAACAGTTTATCGTTATAATTTTAATCATATTGTGGTTTTCTGTCCAACACTTAAATGGAACAAAGCATATCATGATAGAAGGTTTATATGGACAGATGACGACATATATTTAGTTGATCCCAGCAATAAACTGAGTGAGTGTTTAGAACAGTTTTATAGACTGTTTGAAGGAACGCAGACACTATTTATTATAGATGACTGTTCGGCAGAAAGAGACATAGTTAAAAAGAGAAACACTTTGTCAAAACTAGCTTTCAGTGGAAGGCATGCTAGGATAAGTGTGTGGATTTTATGTCAGAAATATAAACTCAGTTTTAAAAGACTTTAGAGAACAGTTAAAGACTGTAGTTTTATTTCACATGAAAGACAGAGACTCATTTGAAGAATGTTTGCGCGAAAATGATGTTATTGAAATGACCAGGAAAAACACAGGATTAAGCAAAAATTAAAATCTGAAAAGTTTAGTAAATTAGTATTGAAAACGGATAACCCTACACAGTATGTTTGTTTGTAGATAATCGTTATTTTTTGGTTATTGAAGTCTTACTTGTCAGAGAACAGGAAAACCTTTATTCTGGGCCACTTTCGCCCGAAACTGGTTGAGGGCGAAAGTGAGCCAGAATGAAGGTTTTCCTGTTCTCTTATGCTGTTACTAAGTGTAACCATACTTTCAAAAAATAGGTCATGAAGAAATTTTGCAAGGAAGCAAATAAAATCTGGCATTGAACACATGTACTGTTTTTTCATTTAAACAATATGCACTAGTTATTACATGAATGAATAAACCCCTTCCATGATTTCATTTTATAACTTTACATTGAAGAATAAAGTAGCTGGTAATGTTTCCAGCTCAACCTGTATGCTCTTGGGCTTATTTGATGATTGTTTCAGTGACTGTGTTACTCACTGTCTTCTTCTTTCATAGAATGCACACACACACACACACACCCACACACACGTACGGGCACATCACACACACACACAACACACACACACACACAACACCACACACACACAACACACACACACACACCACACAAATCCCATCCTATTTTTGATGGTCATGAACTTGAAAACACAGCTCTAAATATCACTAAGCAAAATAATACTTCTTTATTGTTATTAGCAGATGGATTGTGTGGTGAGGCTGGTTCTAAATGAAGACTCAGGAATATGTGCTGATCCACATCCAGCATAAGCCATAACACGAGTGTGATTTTATACTGAACATTTCGTTGGGCCTCAGGCACACACACAACACACACACACACACACACACACACACACACACACACACACACACACACACACACACACACAACAGCTTCACACACACGCACTGACACCGCCCCCCCCCCCCCTTTCTTCTTCTCCACCCCCACCCCCACAATAATAAACAGACCTTTTCTTGAGTAACCAGGAAAAGTGTGCAACAACTGTTTCATTCGACTTCTCAAAATTCTAAATCCTTCAAACAAATCAACACAAACGTACAGTGATTCAACACACGATGAGCTTGAAGCCAAGTCGGTCACTCACTGGACGACACACTGTGCTAACTGCAGATCATTCGTGGACAACAAAATACTCACCAGTCTGTGTTGCCAACACGATTTTGTGTTCGTGCCTCCACTTCTACTCGTTCGTCGTCCGCTCTTCTGTTCGGTGCTGGCGGTTCAAACTGGTAAGGTTTGACTCGTACGTACCGATTTGTGTCGTGTCTCGCCATGTTCTACTTGTGCCAATTCAACGTCACAGGTTTTCCGGTAAACTTCGGCATGTTGTCGGCAATTTCCGTCAACGCAGATAAAAGTGAATGTTCAACGAGGAATTGCTCTGTCGGTGGGCCGGATAGGCAAGCGTGTCTGTCAATAGTGATTTACCCGACATAACGTACAGTATCCTAAAAATCACTATATAGGGGATGAGTTACACTTTAATGAACTATCATTTCGTATAAAACATAGTCTGAGAAATCTTATTGATTACTACATAAAAATTCTTTGATTCCTTGTTTTCAGAGCTCGGTTGCTAAACTTTTTGGCTTGAGCATAGACTGACTCAGCTAACGCCTTGGCCGTGTCGGCGTGTTAGAAGTCCTGCCACATGTTCCAGTCTTTATGTGCTTTTATCGTAACTTCACAGTCTGAAAACGGATGTCGTTTAGCCGACAAATTAAGCTGTGCTCCTTGCAACTTGCCGCAATGACAGGACTTTGACCAGAGTCCGCAATAGTGGTCATTATCTATTCGTT
>CM031629.1:43004864-43017364 GCA_018398815.1 Conus ventricosus | reverse complement strand
CGTCATTTTTTTGAAATAAGCCAGAAAAATCAAATGCATAAACTTTTCCCCCTTTGGAAATGTCAAATTTTCATTTTGGAAAACCCTCCGAGATAAACCTCACTAGAAACAGTTTTATTTAAAGCCTGGCAACCAAATTTTTTTACCGACGGCCTTCTCTCTCACCACCCAAAACGACGGAAAACGCGAAACAGGGGTACAAACACCACACCACACACACCCACTTTTCCGCCGCCCCCGGGAGGTCTCCCTGACGGGTGGGTTAGGTGGGGTAAAGGGGATGACTGACCTCCCCTCCAAAAGGACCACCAAAAAAGATTACGATAAAACCCCCCCATTTTTCACCCAGCAAATAAACTTTCAACACACGCCCCATGCACGACCACAAAAAAGCACTCCAACGCCAAACATCAAAATCACGATAAGCACCCCCAACGATACAAATGCCAATCACGATCAAGCGCTCCAACGCGCAAAACATGCAAAATCAAATCAAGCACCCCCACCCACAACTGCCGTTTAAAATAAATTTTTGCCATACGACTACACGAACAATTACGGCACCCCACACATAGACTTACACAATTAAAAAGGAATTTTCCCATATCAACCCTTTCTCACCAATGGGCGCGTCCACACCCTGCCCTGTCAAGCCCGCAGGGCACCCTGTGCACTGGGCCCCGGCCGGGCGGGTTCTCGCAGGGGTCCCCAAAAAGCCCACCCTCGCCCCCAAAGCGGGCAGTAAAGAGGGGCCCCCGGGGGGGGGGGGGGGGGGGGGCGTGCTGTTATGGGGTCCTGGGGGGGTCCGGGCCCGGCCGTCAAGCGGCGGGCTCTTCTGCACCCCGGGTCCCAAACCAAGGCTGGCCTCGACCAGCGCGTGGACCACCCCGTCCGGGGTCTCACCAAAACGGGGCCCTGGGCCAGCACGTGGCACCATCCAGTTCGTGCTCAGGTAAAGCCCCCGGGGGGGGGGAGGCGACTGGGAGAGAGTGGGAGAGGAGGAAAAAAAGAAGAAGGGGAAGGAAAAGGGTACGGGAAAACCCTGCGTCAGCCCGTCACCATTGCTGTAGTTTAGCCCTCGCTGATGGGCGGGGGAAGTGTATTCAACGCCCGTAAATCCATTGAATAAAGTCTTCTCCCCCGATGCGGTAAAAGACTGCATTAAATCAACGGTTATAAAACAAATTGAATTATCTCCCCCCTTCTCCACTGGGGTTTAAACTTTTCCTTTCCTGGAAATAAATAAACAAGCGACCACGCTTAATAACTCACCCATTTGCAAATAATAATTAATGGCCAATGTCCATTTTATAAACACATTTCAAATAAACAAATCTAAAACCCACGATCCGAAGGGACAAATCATCGCACGCCGCTCGTGAACATAAAATCGCTCTCCTTGCCCCAAACAACGGGGGCCAAAGGTAAAAGTCCGGGAAGGGAAGGGCGGACGACGAGCCCAACAATTTCCCAACCCCTGAATCACCAGGTTCTCCCTTCCCCACCGACACCGCATCCCAATACATAAACAAGAAAAAATTTGGAAAATAATTGAAGGGCCCGGTTTAAAAGATGGAATTCCCCAGAAAAAGGTCTCCAAAATATTTCTCTTACATTTCGAAACAAAAGAAATGCGCAAAAAGTAAAGACAAAGCCGGCTAACAACAACAAACAAAAAAACGACCACGAAAGATGTTCCGTCCCCGGGGGACCCCGAAGAGGGGGGTAAAGGACTCTCTCAACCCCTGCCCTTCGAGGGGGACAGGGGCGAAAATGGGGAAACGAAAAATGATGTCCCCTCCTACGGGCCCGACTGCAGGAATTAAAAGTATGACTGTACCCACGAAAAGGGTAAAGAAACCAGGAGGGGACAGGCCCCCAGAGACATTTTTTCCGCTCGATGAAGAGAACCCTCCCTCAGCAATGGGGGCCCAAACATGCCTGCTGCGCCCGATGGCTATCAACTAAAAAAAAACAAAGCACTGCGACGAAAAAGACGGGAGGGCCGCAGACAAAGTTCGGAAAAAAGGTCCCGGGCCCCCCGTAAACTTGCGGTTAATGGGGGGCGGGGGAAATTAGAGGAGAGAGAGAGAAAGAAAACCGAATTTGGCTAAACCACCCCAAGGTAAACTGCACCACAACCCCCCAAACGCACACAAACAGCAAGACAAAACAAAAAGTAATTCCCCCCCGGTGGGTCGAACGTCGTGGCCCGTACAAATCTAAAAACCCCTTTCTAAAATCTTTTTTCCCCCAAATACAGGCCCCCTTTAAACCCTTGTCGAGTGCAACCAAACAATGGGACGACCCAATCTCTTGACGACAGAGTACGAAAAACCAATAAAACTTCCCCCTAGAATCACCCCGGGAATCATAATACTACTTTATCAAACAAAAAGCCAACCTTCCAACCCCTTAAAGTAACAACCAAACCCATTGGGTTTCACTCCGTTAACCCATAAAGTGAAAACTTAAAACCCCTGATACAGAGCCCAAAAAGGGGGGAAAAACCCCGGGTTGAGGGAGTGTCCCCGGAGTTTTCCCTGTGAAAACACGGGCTGGCTAAGATATCAGATCCTATTACAGGAACCCCCTTATTGAGGGAAAAGTGAACGCATGACTTGCAGTTCCACTGCCTAATATGAGTCGCGACTGATGGGGATCGGTCCAGGCACTGGAGGGATGATGACGCCTCCAGTACAAACTTGGGGCCGATTTCCTTGGGCCCCGTCGCGTCCAACTCCCTGAGGGACTCACAACAGGGGGGCATCGTAGTCCTAAGGGGACAGCCTCGGGGTATCGCTCGCGTTTCTACCACTACCGAAGTTCGGTGCCCGCGACAATGGAGGATTTGGGTCCCACAAGGTCAACCCCCAACCCTTGCGAAGGGCTCCCCAACCAGGGGCCTGACCTGGGGGAAACCGCTTAAAGCGCCCTTGGGGCGTTGTCCGTTGGCAGACATCGAAACTGCGGCAGTACTGCCAAACCTGGAGTTCACCCTGGCCAAAAGTCCGTTCACCCGCTCGAGATCCGTTGGAGCCATTGACCCCGCCATGGGGGGGTCGTGGCTGCCGGAGGCGATCTCTCGGGTTTTGGGGGAAACCCACTGCTTGGCCCACGTTTTGTGGGGAAAAAAACCCCAAAAAATCCCCTTTGGGCTTGAAACTCACCCTTTGGGGTTCGGGCCGACGGCGGGCGTCCCCCAGTCGTCGCAGGCGTTGGACATCCCCGTCCTTTGGGCCCGAAAAACGAGCGATGGAACAGGATCGGGTTTGAAGAAACTCGTCAGAGGATCGGCTGTGAACCGGGGGCCAATTCCCGTTCCTGTTCTTAGCTTTGGCCGTGTGGTGATCCCCCCACCCCCGACGGGGAAATCCGTAGACCGGACTGTGCGTCCGTCTGCGAAGGTGACGATTCCCTCGTAAGGATACGGGTCGCCCCCCGCGGGCCCATATTCGCCAAGAAGTGGGGGTGGGTGGAATAAGTACGAAGGGGGTGGGGTAAAAACCAGCCTCCAACCCGCACACATCGTAACTGGCGCCCCCCCGGGCCCTTTGGGGAAACTAAATCCTTCCACAAAAAAATGTTGATGCTCCCCAATCCCTGAGGTGTCACCAAGGAAGATCCAACAAAAGAAAGGAAAACTGGGGACTCGTACCACCCGAAGCTTTGGGTGGACCCCACGTTTGCCAGGCCGAGGAGGGAAAGGACTTTGCCCCTGACACCAGCGGTTTAGGGAAAACTTTCCTAATGTGGCAGGACACCCAAAAAAAACCGTCGGGGCTGAAATCCCCCATAACTCCTGCCTTGTTCCCCCACTAGATTGTCGGCACCTTATTTCTATTCAAACCCGCGGGGGGTTCCTCTCCGGATCTGGGCGATGCCCCCAAAACCCCGCGAGCTTTAGCAAAACCTCCTGGTGCCCCGCCGCGAAATCCTGAGGTGCCGTCTCGCCATTCCCGGCCTCAATCGGGGGCACAGTGTTGGGGACTGTTAAAAAGGGGCAGTCCTCCGTCCAACTTAGCTAATGCCATACCCTACGTCTTGGCAGCCTATCACCAAACTGCCGAAGGTCTATCAAAATTTTTTTCATGGCCTAAAAATCCCCCTGTAGGGCTCGGGGTAAGGTGGAAAAGCTTACGAAGCCACGCAGTTGCATAAGATGCACCTTAATTTTTGAGTGACACACCTCCCTTTCGCACCGTAATCCAGAAAAAAGGTGCTAGCCTTTTGCTCCCCAGACATTGGTAGAACAAGCAACTTTTCGAAATGCTCAAGAACATATCAAGTCCCCACAGGTCTAAAATCTGGGAAATTTTTTTTGGGCCTCTAACCATCCGCCTGGTGATTAACCCCCCTGTTTTCAGAAGCGGGGGCCTGCGAAAAAATTGTTCCATCTCTTCCCTGGTAGAGCCCTGTCTGGCAGTCCCTTCTCGTTGATCCAACTCCTCCCGACGGAGGGAGCCCCTCCCACGCGAGCCCCCTGTCTTGCGCCCCTCCTACCGGAAAACCTCTTCCCTACGCGAATTTTCCCGTCTGTCATCCCTCTCTGCGCAAACGGGGTCCTCTCTGCGCTCTTCCCTCGAAGGCTTTCCGCAAAACCCTTCCCTCTTTTTGGGCCCCATCCTCCCGTCGCTGTCGCTCTAGAAAATCAGGGCGGGAAATGATGTCCGGGGGGGGGTTTACCACTCCCCAACGGGAGGGGGACCGTCTGCCCCTCCCTTGGGGTTTGATTTCCCCTAAGGAAAGCTTCTGGGGCGTGCCCCTTACGAGGGGAAGCCTGGAGAGGAGAAGGGTTTTGGGCTCTGCGACTCAAAGAAGCCCACATGCTTCGCTTAAAATCGACGCTTCCCAGCGGAAGTGCCAGTCGGGGTCCGACAGGGGACCCCCCCCGAAGAGGTAGTAAAAATACTCACGGACTACCGCTACAGCATGGAATAGGTAAAATTACCGTAGTCGAGACTGGGACTAATAGTAGGGCTACAGTAAAATTTTTTAATACCCTTCTTCGACGCCCGCGCGCCATTTCCCCAGCGCCGGACTCGCCATGACCATATCCTACAGTTTTTCCAATACGGGGAAAAAAAAAACCCCCTGAGAAAAAAAACAAAATTTTAGGGCGTGGTATTGTGGTATGTGTGTGTGTGCGTGTGTGCGGACAAGTTCCCGGGTGCTCCCACTCTGGCAACACGCCTTACAGCCGAGAGTGCGGTGGGGCTCCCGAAAAAAAAAAAAAAAAAAAAACTAAATTTTGGCTGCCCCCCCCTTGGGAAAACCCGCTCAAAACACGACCCCAAAAGTGCGGGGGGCTGGCCGGAAAAAAAACAAAAAAAACCTAGCAGACGGAACCGGAGAGAGGAAAAAAAAAACCCCTAGCGTCCCATGCACCCCCTTTACCAACAACCCGGGGAGAAAAAAAAAACAGAATTGGCTAAAAACCAAAAAAGGAAAGGAAAACTGGCGGCAAAAGAAGGGGAAGACTTTTCGGCCCGGCCCGCTGAGGTACCCCGGGGGAAAAGGTCTGGGGAACGGGCGACTCCTCCGGTTCACCTCGACCCCCGGTCCGCCGGAGTTCCCGGCCCCAAAAGACTCCCTTCACCTGGTCACCCCCAACCCCCCACGAACAACACGACAAATGCTAAAAATTACAAAACAAAAAACAAACAGGTACTTGCGAAACGAGAAGAGACAGCCAAGCCCTTCACTCCCCGGGCGAGCCCCCCCAATTGTCACGACCGCCCCTGGAGGCTGCCCTGACAGGATCGGTCTAGGGGGGAGGGAAAGGGAGGACGACCTACACGTCCCCAGAGACCACAAAATAAAAATTTTGATAAAACACCCCATTTATTTACACACAAAATAAACATTTCCCAAAACACGACCCTGCACGACCACAATAAAGACTCCAAGCACAACAGCACAATCACGATCAAAACACCCAACGCCAAAAAACATGCCAAACACGATCAAGCCTCAAGCGCACAAAAATGACAAACACAAAAAGCACTCCACACCCCCAAAGCACGATTTATAAATAAATATTTTAAAAAAATAAAAATAAAAATTAATAAAAAAAAAAAATATTAAAAATTATAAAGGAATATCCCATTTTCAATCCTTTCTACACCCGGGGCGCGCCACATTCCTGCCCCGTCAAAGCCCAGGGGGCACCCCGTGCCAGGTTTTCTCCGGCCGGGTGGTTCTGCAGGGGGTCCCCAAAGCCGACACCCCCGCTCCAAGCGGGCAGTGAGGTGTCCCGGGGGGGGGGGGGGGGGGGGGGGGGGGGGGGGTAGCGGGTTTTGGGGGTCCTGGACGGGGGTCCCGGCCGGCCAGTCAAGACGGGGGCTCTTCTAGCACCCGGTCCCAACCAAGGCGTGGGCCCCGACCCGCGCGTGGGGACCATCCCGTCCCGGGGTTTAGCCCCCAAAGTGGGCCCCGACCAGCCGTGGCCCCTCCCTTGTGCCCAGTGAAGCCCCCCGGGGGGGGGGGACGTGTGGGGGAGGTCGGGAGGGGGGAAAAAAAGGGAAGGAGGAAGGGAAGGGTACTGGAACCCTCCGCAGTACCGTCCCGACCATTGCGTCAACTTAGCCACTCGCATGATGGGGGGGAGTGTATTCAAACAAGTAAAACATTGAACAAGTCTTCCACCGATGCAGGTAAAAGACTGCATTAAATCAAAAAGGTTTTTTAAAAAAAAATATGAATTATCTCCCCCCTTCTCTCACTCACGCTTAACGTTTTCCTTCCTTTGGGAAAAAAATCAACACAGCGACATCGTTAATAACTGCCCCCACATTTGAAATAATAATTCATGGCGCAACGCACTTTTTAAACAATTTCAAAATAACACAAATCTCCAACCCCGCATCCGAACGACAAATCATGCGCACGCCGCTGGAACTTTAAAAAATCGCTTCCTTCACACACAAACGCGGTGGCCGAAGGATAAAAAATCCGGCGAAGTGACGGGGGGGACGGCGAGACCAAGCAAGTTCCAACCCGATCACCGGTTCTTCCCCTTCCCCCCCCACTACCGCATCACCAATACATAAAAAAGGAGAAAAAATTTTGGAAATAATTTAGAATGGCCCGGTTTTAAAATGGAATTTAACCCAAAAAAAGGCTCACACAATATTTCTCTTCTTTTTGAAAACAAAAAAAATTGCGCAAAAATGAAGACTAAGCCGGCTAACAAAAACAAATCAAAACAAACGCCCCGAACTGATGCTTTCCCGCTACCCGTGGGTACCCGAAGGGGGGTAAAGGACTCTTCTACCCCTGTCCCTCGAGGGACAGGGGGAAATGCGGAAACGAAGAAAGTGTCCCCTCCTACGGCCCCATGCAGGGTTTAAAGTATGACTGTCCTCGACGTAAGGAAAAAACCCCGGACTGGAGCAGGGGCCCCCAGAGACTCTTTCCCCTCGAGTGAAGAGCTAACCTCCCCACAAGGCGGAACAGCCGCTGCGCACAGAGTGAGCATACTTTTAAACTAAAAAAAACGAAGCCGTGCGACGGTAAAAAAACAGGCGAGAGGGGGAAGACGAAATTCGGAGAAAAGGGACCGGCACCCCGTGAACTTGCGGGTGAAAAGCCCGGGGGTGGAAATTTGAGAGAGAAGAGAGAAAGCAAACCGAATTGAGCTGAACCCCACCCAAGGGGCAACTGCACCCCAAGCCCCCTAAGGGACGGTACACGACAACGCAACGACAATAAACAAAAAAAATAAATTCCCCCCACCCCGGTGGGTCGAACGCGTAGGCCCCGTGACAAATCGGACACACACACACACCACACACCCCACACCACACACACACACACCACACACACACACACACACACACACACACGGGGGGCGGCACGCACGCACGCACGCACGCACGCATGCACTACCACACACAACACATGCGCGCGCACACACGCACACACACACACACACACACACACACACAAAACCCCCACACACACACACACACACACACACCACACACACACAAAACACACACAATTTCACACAGTCACAGATGTAGGTCAAAGTCAGAAGTAAATAATCTTTTCAGAAGCAAAAGCTTCAAAACAAATGATAAACAAAACAAAACGTGATTTCTTTAAGGAAATTTGTAGGTCGGAGTCTACCTGCTCATCAAAAGATGAATTGTGGCCACAGTCTGTGGCCAGTTTTTTTTATGCCTTTAACCCTTTTTTCCTTCCCTTATTTTTAACCTAACTTCATGTATCTCCAACCCTCCCAAACTCTCCCCTCCCACCTGCTCATTCTACCATGCCGCTGCGACAAGATTCCTACACGTGCCATCTGCTTCTTCTTTTAGGTACCTTTCACCACATCGTCTGTGGCGCAGGAAGGTAGGTCCAATAGGCAAACACTGTTTTAAAGTCGTGGAACCAGACACGTTTCCTGTGCAAGTCTGTCAAGGTGACTGTAAAACTTTTGCTTCGCAAAAACCCAAAACATCCCGGGTCAAAAAAGGAATTGGTGAGGTTGGTTAAGAGTTCAGTGACAAGGCTGCCTGTTTCCTCCTTGATTATGAGAGTGAGGTGATAGAAACGGGTTCTAGGGAACTTTTGTCTCTCCAATGTGCTGTGACAGTACAGCGTAACATAAGAAAACATAGATGATTTTAGTAGCTTGACAATAATTATTCGGACGATATTTTAATAGATGTGCCTGCCATTGGAATTGATAAGGCGACGTTGGTGAATGGCAAGTAAGCACAAATGAAAAGAGATAGTAGTCCACAACGCTGATGTCCTACCATACATGTTTTGTGGCGTGTAAACAGAAACAACAGCAACAACACCTGGTTTGGGTCTTTGTGGAGGAGAGTGTGCAAAGATAAAATTATCAGGATGTCAAATACGGACCGGCCCACACCTCTCCTCTCTCTGTCTCTCTATGTCTCGTCTTCTCTCTGTCTCTCTCTGTCTGTCTCTCTCTCTCTCTCTCTCTCATCTCTCTCTCTCCCCTTTCCCCTCCCTCTCTCTCTCTCTCTGTGTCCTAGGGATAAAGTGATCGATTCTTGGTGGAAGAATTTTTGGGTACAGCAGTATAAGCAGGAGCTTCTTCATCCACCCCTTTTAAAGGGGAACCTGGCGGGCAGGGTCAGTGTAGTCACCAGTGTGTTTAACATTATACACCACAGTGTCAGCCCTGTCAGTGTGGGTCACCAGTGTTTTAGCTTATACACTACAGTGTCAGCATTGTCAGTGGGTCACCAGTGTGTTAACTTTATACACTACGTGTCAGCATTGTCAGTGTGGTCACCAGTGTGTTAGCTTAAAACACTACAGGTCAGCCCTGTCAGTGTGATCACCAGTGTGTTTAGCTTTATACACCACAGTGTCAGCCCTGTCAGTGTGGCACCAGGTGTGTTTAGCTTTATACATTACGGTGTCAGCCCTGTCAATGTGGTCACCAGTGTTTTTAGCTTTTTACACCACAGTGTCACCCTGTCAGTGTGGTCACCAATGTGTTTAGCTTTATACACTACAGTGTCAGCCCTGTCAGTGTGGTCACAGTATGTTTAGCTTTATACACCACAGTGCCCAACCCTGTCAATGTGGCCCACCAGTGTGTTTAGCTTTATACACCACAGTGTCACCCCTGTCAGTGTGGTCATCAGTGTGCTTAGCATCATACACCACAGTGAAAGCCCTGCCCAATTGTGGTCACCAGTGTGTTAGCTTTATACACCACAGTGTCAGCATTGCTTGTGTGGTCACCAGTGTGTTTAGCTTTTTTTCACCACAGTGCAGCATGTCAGTTTTGGTCACAGTCTGTTTAGCTTTAAACACCACAGTGTCAGCCCTGTCAGTGTGTCACGGGTTTTTGTTTAGCTTTATACACAACAGTGTCCGCCCTGTCAAGTTGGGTCACCAGTGTGTTTAGCTTTATACACCGCAGTGTCAGCCCTGTCAGTGTGGTCACCAGTGGTTTAGCTTTATACATCACAGTGTCAGCCCTGTCAGTGTGGACACCAGTGTGTTTAGTTTTATACACCACAGTATCACCCTGTCAGTGTGGCACCAGTGTGTTTAGCTTTATACACCACAGTGTCAGCCCTGTCATTGTGGTCACCAGTGTGTTTAGCTTTAAAACATTGCAGTGTCAGCCTTGTCAGTGTGGTCACCAGTGTGTTTAGCTTTACACACCACAGTGTCAGCCCTGTCAGTGTGGTCACAGTGTGTTTAACTTTATACACCACAGTGCCAGCTTGAAAGTGGGTCACATTTGTGTTTAGCTTTATACACCACAAGTGTCAGCCCTGCAGTGTGGTCACCCAGTGTGTTTAGCTTATACACCACAGTGGCAGCCCTGTCAGTGTGGTCAAAAACGTGTTTAGCTTTATACACTACAGTGTCAGTCCTGTCAGCGTGGTCACCGGGTGTTTAGCTTTATACACTACAGTGTCAGCCCGGTAATGTTGGGTCACCTGTGTGTTTAGCTTTATACACCACAGTGGCACCTTGTCAGTGTGGTCACCTGGGCTTAGCTTTATACACAACAATGTCAGCCCTGTCAGTGTGGTCACCAGTGTGTTTAGCTTTAAAACACCACAGTGCCCACCCCTGTCAATGTGGTCACCAGTTTTGTTAGCTTTAAACACCACAGTGTCAGCCCTGTCAATGTGGTCACCAGGGGTGTTTAGCTTTAATGCACCACAGTATCACCCTGTCAATGTGATCACTAGTGTGTTTAGTTTTATACATCGCAAGTGTCAGCATTGTCAGGTGGTCACCACTGTGTTTAGCTTTATACCCCAGTTTCCCCTGTCAATGTGGCCACCAGTGTGATTACTTTATACACCACAGCGTCAGCATTGTCAGTGTGGTCACCAGTGTTTAGCTTTATACACCACAGTGTCGCATTGTCAGTGTGGTCACCATGGGGTTTAGCTTTATACACTACAGTGTCAGCCCGTCAATTGGGTCCCAGTGTGTTTGCTTTATACACTACAGTGTCACCCTGTCAAGTGGTCACCAGTGTGCTTAGATTTATACACCACAGTGTCAGCCCTGTCAGTGGGGTCACCATGTTTTTTAGCCTTATACACCACAGTGTCAGCCTTGTCAGTGTGGTCACCAGAGTGTTTTAGCCTTATACCCCAAACAGTGTCAGCCCTGTCAGTGTGGTCACCAGTGTGTTTTAGATTTATACACTACAGTGTCAGCCTTGCCCAGTGTGGTCACCAGAGTGTTTAGCCTTATACACCACAGTGTCACCCTGTCAATGTGGTCACCAGTGTGTTTAGATTTATACACTACAGTGTCAGCCTTGTCAGTGTGGTCACCAGAGTGTTTAGCCTTATACACCACAGTGTCAGCCTTGTCAGTGTGGTCACCAGTGTGTTTAGCCTTATACATACAGTGTCAGCCCTGGCAATGTGGTCACCTGGGGTTTTTAGCTATATACACCCCCGTGGCAGCCTTGTCAGTGTGGTCACCAGCGTGCTTAGCGTTATACACTACAGTGTCAGCCCTGTCAATGGGGTCACCAGTGTGTTTAGTTTTTATACACTACAGTGTCAGCCCTGTCAATGTGGTCCCAGGGGTCTTAGATTTATACACCACAGTGTCAGCCCTGTCAATGGGGTCACCAGTGTGTTTAGCCTTATACACCACAGTGTCAGCCTTGTCATGTGGTCACCAGAGTGTTTAGCCTATACACCACAGTGTCACCCTGTAAATTGGGGGACACCAGTGTGTTTAGATTATACACTACAGTGTCAGCCTTGTCATGTGGTCACCAGAGTGTTTAGCCTTATACACCACAGTGTCAGCCCTGTCAATGTGGTCACCAGTGTGTTAGATTTATACACTACAGTGTCAGCCTTGTCAATGTGGTCCCGGAGTGTTTTACCCTTTATACACCACAGTGTCAGCCTTGTCAGTGTGGTCACCAGTGTGTTTAGCCTTATACACTACAGTGTCAGCCCTGGCAATGTGGTCACCTTTTGCGTTTAGCTATATACACCACAGTGGCAGCCTTGTCAGTGGGGCACCAGCGTGCTTAGTTTTAAATACACTACAGTTCAGCCCTGTCAATGTGGTCACCAGTCTGTTTAGCTTTATACACCACAGTGTCAGCATTGTCAGTGTGGCCCACCAGTGTGCTTAGCTTTTTTCACCAGTGTCAGCCCTATCAATGTGGTCACCAGTGTGTTTAGCTTTATACACTACAGTGCAGCCCTGTCGTGTGGTCACCAGTGTGTTTGCTTTATACACCACAGTGTCAGCATTGTCAAGTGGACCAGTGTGTTTAGCTTTATACACTCCATTGTCAGCCCTGTCAATGTGGTCACCAGTGTTTTAGCTTTATACACTACAGTGTCACCCTATCAGTGTGGTCACCAGTGTGCTTAGAATTATACACTACAGTGCCAGCACTATCAATGTGGTCACCATTTGTGCTTAGTTATGCACCACAGTGTCAGCACTGTCAGTGGGGTCACCAGTGTGCTTAGATTTTTACACTACCGTGTCGG
>CM031629.1:42992364-42999864 GCA_018398815.1 Conus ventricosus | reverse complement strand
ACGAAACTGTGCGCGCGCCCCAGTTGATGTCAAAACGTGGTGCCAGACAGATGCGTGAAAGTGAGTTTTCCAGTGACTGTCTTGCATGAATAATTACCTTGGACCTTCGTAATTCCTCTCAGGTCAATAATAAACGTCATAATCACAGTAGAATCATTAGATTCTAACAATCTAGGAAATCAGTATTCCAAAGTTTATTATATTAGACTGGTCGGCTTTCTGATTAACAACGGTAGTCTTGATCCTTTGTGCTCGGCTCTTTCAGAAGCTGAACTTTTGACCACACATCAGCTCTTTCAGTAGCCATGTTGGAGTGTCTTTCAGAACCCATGGACAGCGGCAGGCCCACAGCAGTCCCAGAATCAGTTAGAAGCCTGATTCGAGAATTAGATGCAATCTGAAACAAAAAAATTGAGACCCTAGCAGGACTACTTTGGCCTAAAGGGAAACTTCCGGATGAAGACTGCGCCGCAGACCCCGCCAAATTTGCCCAAGTTTCTGGAGACGATTCAGAGTCAGAACAAGAACATAATAGTGATGTTTTTGAGCCGAGAGAAGATGGGGAACTGGATGAATTAGAGGAAAAAAGGCACAGCTTTTCGCGTCACAGAATAAAAACGCTGACCAATCAGAGACAAAATGGACCTTGATGAAAGAGATAGCCACTGAATTGAGTGGTACGGTCAAACCTGTAAGTGAAAAAGTGAGAGAAGAAATGGCAGAAATTGATGGTCAGTTCATGAACAAACTTAACCCGGATCTGCAGAAGAAGAAATCTAAAGCCTACAACAGACCGGCAAACCGTCAGAAATTTGATCGTCCCGACCATAAATCACGAAATATGGTCGAAATTATCATCTGAGGCCATCAAAATGCGACCTGAAAATGCAACATATTCAAAGAGCGATCATCAACGCGGCGACTGCGTACGTTCTTGGCGCAAAGGGATTACTTGATAGTGGCCTTGCCCAGTTCAGAGGCAGTTCTGTAGCCATTAAGCAGTGCATCAGTGTGGTGGTTATTTGGGGTCAGGTTTCGCGCAGGACATCGTTGCGCAGACGCAGTGGCATCAAGCCACGTGTAAACAAGCAGTTTTCGCGGATCTGTGATGAATCGGTCCCGATCACAGACCAGTTGTTTGGGGACAGTTTGTCTGTGACACCGAAAGACATGCGTGAGACCGACCACATCAGCACCAGTGTAGGCCATGAGCACAGTTACCAGAGAGTCGGGTTACGCACGTGGTCATTTTTAGGCCAAAGGAACAGACCAAACAAAAGGCAGCATTGGTTTCAGTAGAAATGGGGACATCAGAATCCTGGCTCCAAATAGAAGAGGTGAGCTTGGTTCCATCTTTAAAACCTCAGAAACGTGAGTTTACTGCTGGGAGATTAAGACAGTTAGAAGACGCAAGGTCTAAAATCACTTCAGACCTAGAGATTTTAAAGCATGATAGCAGGGGTTAAGGTTAAAATTTTACTGTCCTTTAGACCAGTTATCCAGGTTATCTTGTACAAAAACCAATGTCACAAATCAGAAAGAGTGCAAGATCATTGATTTAGAAGTTCAAAAGTTGATAGCCAAGAAAGTAATTTAGCCAAGAAAGTAATTTTCCTTTCTGAGCATTGCCCTGGGGAAGTTATTTCTCCAGTTTTTACCAGGGAAAAGAAAGATGGATCTTATTGCATGATTTTAGATCTAAAAAGACTCAATTTAGAAGTCAGTTATCATCATTTCAAAATGGATACTCTCATCACAGCCCTGACTGTGAAGACTCAAGGATGCTTTATGGCCTCAATTGATCTGCAGAATGCCTATTATTAGTGCAGCAATCCATGAACAGCACAGGAAACTACTCAGATTTCAATGGAGAGATCAACTCTATGAATTCATGCTTTACCCAATGGCCTATCATTCAGCTCCCCATTTGTTCACAAAGCTGTTGAAACCTGTCTATGCCTCCCTTAGAATTAAAGGTCATGTATCTATGGGGGTTTGGATGATTCTCTATTGGTTGGACTCACAGAGAGCAACTGCATGAGAAATGTTACAGACATCACTGATTTGTTTCAAAAGTTAGGTATTATCATTCACCAACCAAGTCGGTTATTCAGCCCACAACAAGGATTCAATACTTTGGAGTCATCATAGATTCTGTCTCCATGAAAGTCACTTTTAGCGCTGACAGGGCTGTCAGCATACTGTCTAGGTGTCAAAAGCTTCTTGATGAACAAGGTCACACAATAGTAAGGTTGCTCAAGTTATAGGAAAAATCGTTGTTAGCTTTGCAGCTGTCAAATATGGACCTCTCTATTATAGACATCTTACGAAAGAAAAAACATAGCTTTGAAGAGAAACAGAGGTGACTTTGACCAACTCATGCAGTTGTCTGAAGAGAGTAAGGAGGAATTTAAATGGTGGATTGTCAATGCGTCTGATGCAAGAATAACATTTGCAGTACTGAACCAGATTTAGTTGTCACCACCCGATGCTAGTGGCACATGTTGGGGGTGTGAGTGTGAAGATACAGCTTCAGGTGGATATTGGTTGCTGCATGAAAGGGTCTTTCAGCTTAATTATTTGGAATTGAAAGCTGTTTTACTTGCTTTGCCGTCATTTCAGGGAAAGCTGGAAAAAAAACATGTCCGGATAATGATAGACAAAACAACAGCAGTATCAAACGCATGGGAACAAGCCATTCAGATGCTTGTAATGACATCACATTTAAAATTTTTGGTCATGGTGCATAAATTTTCTAAGAATATCTGGATCTGTGCCCCACACATTCCAGAGAAGAAGAAGAGCACAGCTGGGCAAGGGGTCCAGACGCAGAACACTGATGAAAGAGTAGAAACTTGATGAGCGGGCTCTGCAGTCTGCCTTCCAGCAGTTCCAGTTCTCCGGATATTGACCTTTTTGCTTCCAGGCTGAACTTTCAAATTGTGGTGATATATTTTATACAGGCCAGATCCAGAAGCTGAAGCAATTGATTTTTTTTATCTCTTGGGAGCATTTACAGTAGTATGCATTTCCACCTTACAGCATCGTAGGATGGGTGCCACAGAAGATCCAGAGAGACCATGCAGAGGGGATAGCTGTGTATCTATTACGACTTTGTTGTGTGACGCAGCAAGGTGGAAATGTATTACTCAATTCTTGCCACACATCACGCACACACACAAATCAGAATCTTCAAAGAAATAAAAGTTAAAGGAAAAAAATCAACACGTGGTGGTATGATGATGTGTGACAACGATGTGCATGATAGAAACGACGCTCAAAACAAACAATCATAGAGTTCCAATGGAAGAAGAAACAAGGAAAAAGTTCAGACTAGAGGGGTGAGGGGTGTAAATCCTTCACGAATGACGATGATGCAGACTTAGCTCTTTTTCTCTTCGTCGTTGTTGGCGTGGTCATTGTAGATTACGGATTTGATGCCCCGCCCCCCTCCTTCACGATTTGCAGGATGTGGTTGATGAGTTTACGTGATGATGATGTGGATTGATTGAAGTTGAAGACAAAAAATAAAATAAAAAAACCCTGGAGGACAGACGGACAGTTTCTCAGAAATCTCTTCACGACTGTACGTCTGCTCTTGTCCTTCACACACCCCCATCCAACCCCTTTACAATAGCACTATCTTAGCTAGCTTCTGTGCACACTCTTGAAGTTTCTTTATTTTAAATAGAATAGTATCAATGAAGACAAGCTTATGAGGTTCGTTCTTTACTTGATAATTTACTTCATTTAATCTTACTCCCTTATTTCGTTAGCGAAGATCATCACACTTTCTTAACTACTATTGCACAAATATGATTCATTGCAAGTTGGATAACCTGTGGAGGAAATAATCATTGATTAGAACATTTCACGACACAGATGGAAATGTTTGGTGATCGAAGATGTGATGACATATCGCGATGTCCGGGCAACGAGCATGCTCCGCCATTACGATCACGAAATGTCGCAAAATAGCCAATCGCGTATCCAATGGCTTGAATATGAAAAAGCTTCTGCAAGTTGATAGTCATGTAGATTTACACTGCCAAGCAAATTGCATGAATAAAGAATAAGAATTATGCTGATTTAACGAACATCAGTTCCAAGTTACAAAAATGAATCTCTCAACACACTAACAATCTATAAATAAGTCTAGCCTACAAATCCAAGCATCGCCTACCTCAGGCAATCTTCTCAAAATGGTTGTGGAATTCTGGCTGGTGCTGCCACTCTGGCCCACACCCAACCCCAGCAATGGTACGTCCAGTCTCCAGTCCCTTCTGTGGTGGATTGCATGAATGGCCTAGCTCCCCTTGGTCTGCGGCCGTCTCTTGCTCTTCGCCAGATTACTGAACCATTTCTCCACGGCTAGTGTGCTGTAGCCTTCTTCAGTTTCAGATCTTTCGCTAATCTGCTTCAAACGCTGGATCGTCGCAGAGTTTGATCTTCTTGCTGCCACCTTTTAATGCCTGCTGCCCGTTGTTCCCGATCTCGCCGAAGATCAGTGTTGCTCGATGACGTTGAATGTTTAGCTTATTTGCCAACGACAAAGGCAGTTCATTGGTCAATGGTAACATGTGACTTTACTTGGAGATATCCGCCAATAAACCATGGATACAAGGGACGTAACAATGAACGAAACTTACGTATTTGTTAAAGACGTCACGAAATGTTTTTCGTTCTATTTATTTATGAACTTGTTCCGTGACAGTATCCAACTGGCCAACATAACCGTGGTTCGCTGTTCTTCAACATCTTCTCTGCTGCCCTCCAGTAGAACTCAGGTGCAGGCGCCATCTTCTTCACCTACCCAGCAAGCTCAGAGCAGTTCATCCTCTCATTCAGAAACGTCGGCTAAACCTTCTTGTCTACATGATCTCGGCAAAAATTTCTTAACTTCTGCTTTATCAAAAAATTCAGTTGCTCTAATCGTGGATTCATGGAGATCCAACACCCATAAGTCCTACAACACTACATTAAAAAATGGCAGAAATTTATAAGCAGAAATAACATCACTAATTGTACTCATGTGCATGTGGCAATTTTTTTGGCAAAACTATATGCTGCAGGTGCTAGTTGTATAGAGGGTTGTCATCTTCCCTTCGGGTGTTCCACTTCATGTTAAAAGAATATCACGTGTCAAAAGTTTGTTGTGAGCCATTCCTCAATTGTTCAATGTTGTTTTCTACATTACTGTATACTATGTTCACAATCTGGCTCCACAATTGCTTTGTTATACATTGCACATAATTAATTGGCGACTGTAACTTTTGCTGCTATGAACTGTCAGGGACTGGGTGATATGAAAAAAGAAGGGACGTCTTCCATTATCTTAAGCAGAAACACTTTTTCATACATCGTTTGCAAGACACTCATTTAAGTAACGAATTAGAAAAATGTGTAAACTCAGAATCGGCGTATAAATGCGTGTTTGCTTCTTAAAATCAAATTCTAGAGGAGTCGTTGTTCTCTTTTTAAATAACTTTGAATTAAAGGTAACTAAAATTCATCCTGATGAAAATAGAAACTTCATACTGGTACTAGCTACTGCTTTTGAGAAAGATTTCCTTTTGGTGAATGTTTATGGGCCTAACAAGGATGATCCAACATTTTGTAATGCACTCAAGGAAATCATAAAAAAGATACAAAAATAATAATGTAATTGCAGTTGGTGATTGGAATATCACATAAAACCCAGCTATGGATCGTGATAATTACGTACTTGATACAAATCCAAGAGCCAGAAAAATGCTAGAAAATATGACAGAGAACGAGGATTGACAGACGTCTTGCGAGAAAGCAACCCAGAATGTAGGCGTTGCCCTTGGCGAAAGCCAGCACCATTGAAGCAAGGCAGACTGGACTTTTTCTTGCTATCAGATTATTCCTATTGGTATTTTGATGAGGCTGATATTGTCCCAGGGTAACGGTCTGACCACTTAATAGGTACATTGCATCTGAAATTCGGTAAAAATGAAAAGAAACATACTTTTTGGAAACTCAACTTTTCCTTGTTTAAGGAAAAATAATATAATATATAAGAACTATTTTTTACGCTACAATGAAAAACAGGAAAAATACAGAAACTGAAATAAACTAATGACAGAAATTCAAACTCCGGAAAAGATGGCTGATAAAACAGAACGCGAAATGAAAGAGTTACTAGAGAAAAATCAAGAGCTCAGAGCAATAAGAGAAACCAAAAAGGGAAGGTTGCTGATGGTAAAAACAAAAAAATTATTTCTATAAGCTTGAGAAAAGTAATTATATTTTCAAATAAATGACAAACCTCGTAACTAAGGATGATGAGATAGTAGACCATCCAAACGAAATGGTACATGAAGTGAAGACATTTTATGAAAACCTGCATAAGAGAAGGAACGTATAAAGCTATGCAAAAGAAAGTTTAGTCAATAAAATCCAAAAACTATCACAAGAACAAGAAGCGATGTTCGACTGTCGAATAACTATTGAGGAAGCAAGTCAGTCATTAAAATATTTGAAAATTGGCAAAAGTCCAGGCACTGAAGGATTAACGGTAGAACTAAAAAAATATTTTGGACCAGCCGCCGTGGCGAAGTGGTTAGCGATGCGGACTCCCGGCTTGGAGGTCGTTGGTTCGAATCCCATCAGGCATGTGGGTTTTTCTGCCCCGACTGGCTCCTACCCAGAGTTGAGTTTGCTGAGGACTCAGTTGGGAAGACTGGGACCACACAGTGAGTTTCATCCACTTAATGGATGCGTTTCTGAGAGTGTTGCTCAAATTTCCTGACCAACACTGCAGGTGCCTGTATCTCTCAGGCCTGGTTGACACTGGGATATATTATGAAAGGAAGCGTAGAGTACAGCCCTGTCATGTAGTCTCAGACCGAAATGGAAATCCGTAGCATCATCTTAATCATCCTCATTTTCATCGATCAGCATTAAAAAATGTCTCCTCAAGTTCTGTGGCCCTTCATGCCCTGCTCTCATGGTGACCTCAGTTTCGATGTCCTGTCCACGTCTGTGGCCTTAGTTTGGTTTGGTCTGAGTCACCGGTATCGGCGGGTCCATGGGGCTGTCGTTGGACGGACGTGGTGGCGCCCTCCGGAGGGAGAACTCACTTACGTCGGCTCCGCGACTAAGCAATTATTGTCGTCAGTAGGGAGCTTAGTAGGTGGTGTCCTGCGTTTGTTAGATCAGAACAGGCGCCACTGAACACCACCGACGTGACTCGGCAGCAGTGCAGTGTCTCCTCCGGTGGGTTGCCTCTTGACGACTTGACATTGACTGCTCCCTGCGAATTGCCGGTGCCGGGGCTGCGGCGGGGCCGACCGGGCTGTGGCTGTGGACGGGGTGTCGGAATGAGCGGCGTGGGTGCACTGTCTCTGAGATGGCGCAGAGGTTGGGACAGCAAAAAAATATATAATATATATATAATATATATATAATATATTTTGGACACAGCTAGGTCCATTTGTTTTGCGGTCACTTGACGAAGCATTTAAACATGCGGAA
>CM031629.1:42958071-42984545 GCA_018398815.1 Conus ventricosus | reverse complement strand
TGGTTTTTTCAAGGTTTTATGCTCGATTTGCTGGCTTGGGAACCTAGCAAACACCAAACCGTAAGTACGAATAGAGTCATTTATTCGTTCTTTTCCCTTTGCTTTAGTTAGGCCTTTAGAAGTGTCTAAGATAAATGTTGTCCATGCTGTTTTATGCTCTTGCTCTATGGCCCCGAGGTGAACAGCTGTGCCTGAAGAAAAGATGTGTAAGGAGGATTCCAGTCATAGTTTATTTTCTGTGCACGCCCAATAATAAGGGGTGCCTAAGCCTGATTAAGATCCGACTTTTGTTTTAAAAGTCTGTCTTGATGTTAATATTGAATTCGTTACAGATTCTTTCAAAAGCCTTCATGTCTATTCTGTTGCTGAATGGTTTAAAAACGGTTTGTCATTAGGTAATGGGTGCTTGCAGTTCAGTCAAAATACGTCTAAAGGGTGTAATAAAAATGAAATCTGTACACTGACCTCACCAAGGATCAGGATGATTAAATGATAGCATACGACACTCCAACACCCAGTTGATGCACAAAACACAGCAAATTTTAAACTGGTTCTGATAAAACTGCATCGGATGATAAACCCACTTTTGCATGTAGTTTTTTTAACAGGGGGGTTAAGATATCTGCTTAATGGAGTGCTCACCTTTTTATGAAAAGTGTTAGTGGGTCACAGCAATGTCAAGGGTGTCATTTTGTTATATTTTAAGATCGTAGTGCGGCCCAACAGAATATTTTGCATCAGTATATTTAAATGCACTCATTTTTATTTCGTTTAAAAAAGTTTGTAACAATAAAAACCCAAGAACGTCCTTCGTTTTTAGAACATGCTATTGATAACGAATGCGGAACCAGAAGGGTTTCGCGCTCCATGAAATATTCTACAAAGTGTATGGTTTAAATATAAGCAAACCCAAGGAGAATAATAAGGTTCTAAAATTTGGGACAAAACGGGGGCCCAAAGTTAGCCAGTTAACAATACCTGATGGGTTTATTCGGGTTTTGCTCACTAAAAGAAGCAAGAGTAACTTCGACATTACTCTCAAACTTTAACAATGCAAATCTAAAAACATGTTAACATTCAAGCCTGAAAAAAAGAAGGGGGTTATATTTTGATAAAGAGTAGCTAAAATGTTAGGCTTTGCAGCTGACAATTATAGATTTAGAGTTACACCAAAAAAAACTACTTATGAGGGAGAAATCCGCTCGATCTTGCATTACATTCATTACTCTATGTTCATTTGGATGAGCTGAGCACTGATGAAAACTTATAGGTGAAGGCCTCAACTGTTTTAAGAGCTTTCCATCAGGAAAAGCGCATATTGCGATTATTTAAATTATACAATTCCCCAATTTACAGTTTAAAAGATTAGTTTGTGGAAGGGTCGGATCATTTAATATAAAAATTGCAGACAAAGCAGGGAAAGTTGTAAAAATTTTGGGTAACCGCACATTGTTTTGGAAATAAAATAATTAGTTGTACTAAAACATGTCACGTGGACCCGAAGAACCGGAGTTACATTAGCGCCGTAAGGTGGTATAACCCTTTGAATTAAAAGACTTGCAGACGTGCGGACTTTGAACAGAACGGTGTGAAAAGGCGCTTTGTTGGTTTTGAGTACACCTAAAGATGGTGATTATAACTAAAGAGGTTGCCAGACAACAAAAAGTTTCTAAACCTAAACAACTCTTAACGCAATGTAGAAGCAATAAATGCTGCCAGTATAATAATAAAATAGTTCGAAAACCGACCTCAATGGCAACTTAGAAACCATATTTAGAATGGGACCTAAAATTTTTGAATTCATAAGCCCCTTTACATTTTAGCCGCCAGAAAAAGTTTCCAGAAAAGCACTCAACTCTGCCCTGTACATGTCAGTCTTTAGCCGTACGACAATAGTCAAAGAGATTGAAATAACGCCGTATGGGAAAAAACAGTTACATCCTCCCCAGAAAGAAACGGTGTTAAAGAAAGCTTCCTACAAAATTAACAGTTCTTTCCAACAGAAAATTAGAGACACGTGCACATAATATTTGAAATTCTGTCTTTAAAAGATGTGGAAGGATTGGGTTGTGGGACGTTATGACGACCTTATAAAAGGAATTAATATTACTGGCAAAACTTAGAAGACGTTAAACGCCTTAAAAGTTATCATCGTCGTTCGTCACAATGGTGAGGATAGTAAGGTCATAACAACAAGCATCAAAAATCAATGTAGACTTAAAATAGAAACAATCTTACAGAAATGGAATTGGATTAATCTACACATTAGTCCTCATAGATAATATTATACTGAACAAGTTATAACAGAGGTATGATAACCTAATAAACTGAACTTATATAAATCTGTATAAAGAAACTAAGAGCAGTTTAAAACTTTATGACATAAACCCCTCATTGTTTCTCATTAATTTGTGACAAACTGTTGAGATAAAACAATATTTATCCTCAACCTGTTACTACAAGTTTATCGTTATAATTTTAAATCATATTTTGATTTTCTGTCCCAACCTTAAATGGAACAAAGCATATCATGATAGAAGGTTTATATGACAGATGATCACAAATTTTTAGTTATCCCAGCAATAAACTGAGTGGAATGTCTAGAACGCTTTTTATATGTTTGAGGGAACGCAAACGCTATTTATAATAGATGACTGTTTCAGCAGAAAAAGACATAAGTTAAAAGAGAACCACTTTTGGTCGAACTAGCTTTCAGTGAAGACATGCAGGATAATGGTGGATTTTAATGTCAAAAATATAACTCATTTAAAAGACTTTAAGAGCAGTAAAGACTTAGTTTATTTCACATAAAGACAGAGACCATTGATGAAATGTATGCGCGAAATGATACATTGAAAATGATCAGTAAAAACACAGATAAGGCAAAAACTGAAATCTAAAAGTTAAGTAAATTAGTATTGAAAACGGATAATCCAACACAGTAATGTTTTGTTTGTAGGGTTTACCTAGGAGAAACTGATAATACCAATTCCTGAACTCCAAAACCGCTCGAACGGTTTTGAGAGCGGTTTTGAGTCAGATTGGTATTTATCAGTTCTCAGTAGGATATTTTGCCGACTGGAACAAAGTGGTGGCATCACGTGGCCACCGGCAATCAGCTGCATCCAGAACCTCGTGGTGGAAGGTGATGTTCTTCTGGATGCCGCTTGTTGCTATTTGTTCTCTCGCCGTGCAGATTTGTCGTCTCCGCAATGAAACTTCTAGACAGCAACAGCGCACACAGGTTTTGAATAATTTTATTTTAGTGAGATGTATTTCTTTCAGTGTACCTTGACAGCATGCAGCCAGAATGACATGTTTGACATTTTCTTATTATTTTTATCACCGTCCAGACCCGCCAACGGTTTAACACAAGGCTGTCCGATTGACATTTGTAAGGCACTCATTTTGATCTTTGACGGCACAGCTGAAGAGTTTTTCCAATATCCTTCGCGTTACTTCTTTTTGGTACCACTGGATTTTCCAGTAATGATTAGACTCTTGTTCGCAGTCATTTTGAAGTTTTCTTTCCACGTTTAATCTTCTGTGCTACGTCGCTGATGGGTGTGAAATCTTGCCCTACTATACATTGGAAGGTTGAGGCTGAGGTAATCTTCTGTTAAACTTTGGGATTGCAACATCATTGTATTCAAAAAGTGTGTTTCTAGTGTAAGCAAAACACTTTTGTAGTATTTCTTACATTTTTCTTTTGTAGACCTTTATCTATATATATGTATATATATATATATTATGTATATAAATATATATAAATATAAAATATATTATATATATGTATAATATATATTTTTTTTCTTTTCTTCTTCTGTTTCTGTTAACTACGTTTAACCTTCTTGCCAGAACTCAACAGGCATCAGGATAGTTCATTTAAAATTTGTTCTTTGAATTGTAATGGTCCTAAAGAAATAGTAAAAAAAGGAAAGATTAATTGATGGGGATATTTTAAACAGCTCATATATATTGTCTTCAAGAGACACACTTAAAGAAGACTCTGAGACTTTTATTCGGCCAGCAGGGATATAATTATCTGTGTGGTACGGAAACTAAATAAAAAAAGTTTGCTGTTCTTTTAAAATAACTTTGATCTACAAATACAGATGTTATAAGAGACCACATGGGTGTACATGTTATGAATATTCATTTCTTTAAAAAAGGTTTACTTTGTGAACTTATACTGCCTAGCATGTGATAGCCCGAATTTTTATAGTGTTTTGTGAACTCATGAGATCTTTGGCAACCAACATGTAATTACAACTGGAGACTGGAATTGTGCCCCTTAATTTAAAAATGGATGTTAGAAATTATACAAGTGTCACCATCGCCAAGAAACCCGAGCAAAATCAACGATATTAATGAACAAAATACAATATGTTCGATGTTTTACAGAGAATTATACGCCCGAAAAAGAAACTATACGATGGCGGAAAACTCACTCGTATAAACAAGCAAGACTTGACTAACTTATGATCACTGATGGAATAATGATGAGTAAGATGTTTTGCATCGCCCTGGATATCGATCCAGGAAAAAAAAAACATTTCTCTTGTCACATTGCATAAAAAAAAAAAATCATTTCAAACGCACAGACTCTTTTTGGAAATCAACAATAGTATTATTAAGAGATCAGTCAGTATGTTTTCAAAAATTAAAGAGCTGATCAGCGATACAAGAAACGTATGCAATACCTGTATACAACTTAGATAATATTCAAATAAAATTAGTAATGAAAACCTCTCTTTTTCAAATTGATGATCGTCTCTTTTTGAGACATTAATGCTGGAAATAAGCAAAACACTCTCTTAAGTACTTATAAGAAAAAAATGGATACTCAACGAGACATACCCTAGAAACAAAAATAATAAACATTGAACGGAATTTACAAGAAAACTATTCCTCATTTAGAAAACCAAAAACAGAAGTGCAAGAAATCAGGAATCACAACTGAAGGCATGGCAAGCGCTCGAGAGTCCACTGGCTATGTCAAGGGAAAAGTAAAACAAATATTTTTGCACTTCTTGAAATCGAAGTTTTCTTGATAAATCTATCCCCTTTTTTTTTAGAAAAAGAGAATGGTTCAGTCCATTTCTGACCAAAAAAGTATCCTAACATGAGATTAAAATTTTTTATGAACAATAATACAGCTTTAGAGATGTTAAACAGA
This sequence comes from Conus ventricosus, assembly GCA_018398815.1. NCBI lineage: Eukaryota > Metazoa > Mollusca > Gastropoda > Neogastropoda > Conidae > Conus > Conus ventricosus. The sequence goes on along the minus strand of CM031629.1, from coordinate 42,979,366 downwards.
TATGAATATGCTGAAGACATCCAGGATGCTCCACATTAATCTAGGAGGAGAGCTCCTCATAGAGGGTTGATAACCATCTGAAGAAGTCTGCTACTGCCTTTGAAACGGATGAAATTTGAAGAGGTCCTGCCGGAGGAGTTACTGTTGAATTTTTAAGTTTTTTCTTGTAATATTGGAACTTTCCTTTACGTTCTATTAATGAAGGTTTGCTAAAGGCCAGTTATCAACTACCCAGCGACAGTGAACCCTATATGTATCCCAAGGAAGGGAAGCGAAAAGTTTGTGAAAAACTGGCGCCCCATCTCTTTGTGAACACTACATATAAGATAGCTTCTGCTTGTTTGCTAATCGATTGAAAAATGTCTTCCAAACATCATACATGAGAGTCAAAAGGTTTTTTTGAAGGCAGATTTATTGGAGAAAATATAAGGTTGATGTAAGACTGTTATTGGTACACAGATAAGATAATGTTCCAGTATCTTTTTATAGTTACTTTGAATGCGGGTGTTACGCTCATGGTCCATTCTTACATAACTGCCTGAATTTTTTTAAGTTTGCCTCACTTAATTAATTGGATAAGAACATTTTATTCACAAATTTCTACCAGTATTATTCAATGGCCATACTCTCCCCATGGTTTTCCGATTGAGAGAGGTGAGACAGGGGACCCTTATCTCCTTCCCTATACCTAATTTGTGCTGAGGTTCTGTCATTAATGATTCTTCCCTAATGAGCATATTACAGGAATTAAAGTTGTTAACAAGAAACATTACTGTCACAATTTCTGACCATACTAGTTTATGTCTAGATGGTTCAGAGAGATCCTTTTACCGAGGCGTATCTTCCTTACTAAAATTTTTACAATTTCAGGTTAAAAAATCAATTTTGACAAGTCCCACAAGTAATATGGGGGTATAGAAAGAATTGTGAATTAGATATATGAGGGACCAAAAGTTTGTTTTGGGATCCAGGTCACGTTTCAAATATTCTTATATCAAATTCCGCCACCACCAAATATTATTGTACAATTAACGGTGAAGATAAACTTTTGAAATAAAAAGAGTCCCTCGCTTTTTGGAAAAAAAGAAATAGAACTCCTTTCGAAAAATAACTATTATTAAAACTTGGCATTTTCTAAAATTGTTACATTATTGATTAATTCTACCAGAACCCCCCAAGATTTTATGTTGCTTTGGAAAAAAATTGTATAGTTTCTATGGAACGGTAAAAAAAGTAATATAAAAAAATCGTGTCGAAAGCAGTACTGTGAAGGTGATTAAAAATGTTAAATGTAAAATTTTTTTATTTCTTCTATGAAGGTAATTGGCTGAGAAATAATGTATGATTCGGTTTGGCGAATTTACCATTAATATTTCCTAAGGCTGATCAATATATAAACTTGGTGCTGAATTTTCTAAATTTATTATGCAAATGTCATAACCCCTACTGGAATATGTGATGAAACACTACAGAAAAAAACTGAGTTAGGAAAGTGCTTCCGACTACAGTACATGATTTACAAGTCAAGTGTAATCATACAATACTAAAATTAAAGAGATAAAAAAATTGTTTTTTGTACAGGAATGGTGTAATATGGCATTTTCTTCATTAAACACTTGATTAATAAAATGTGGCATTGATGACCTTCCATTAATTTTAATTAAATATCAAGGTAAAGAACAAACTTTCTCTTGTATGAAGCATACTACAATGCATTCGCAACTAGTCCAAAAGCTTAAATATTACATAACTAACCATATAAACTCCTAGACCAAAAAGTCTGGTTTTGCATTTAAAAGGCAACAAATATGTACAAAAATCTTAAATGAAAATAATGCCTCTCCGCTGCTATTAATAAATGGAATAATCTTTTTGTAAAACTTATTGAACTAATATTCCTTCATAGTTAGAAAGTATTTCTACTGACTCCCAGCTTAGATGTTCCAATGTCGACTCTACATAGATTGCTGCCAACCCTGGGAAAATACCTGTTTCATGGCAAAAATAGTGATTCACCAATATTAACTTTTTTGATCAGGAACAACAGAAAACGATTACAACACACTGCTTTTTCGACTGCATAAAGTTGCAGCGATTTTGAAGAAATCTTCAAAACCCTGCTAATAGAGAAATGTCACACTGGCGCGAATCTGTTTTTGAGAAAGATTAGTTCTGTTTGAATGAAACAAATTGAACTTCTGTAACTTTAGTCTGCTGTTTGCTAAGTTTTATGTTTACAAAATGTAAACAACACAAAATAACCCCCAACCTTTCCCAAAAAAAAAATGGTTTTTCCTAACAATCTTAAGCGATAGATATAAATTGAAAAAATACTTAGCCTTTCTGCACTATATTCAGAATCAATTGACAAAACCTGGTTTCCCTAATCCTCTATCATTTCCTAGATGATTGTGACTTTTTATTTGACAAATCTTATTGTAAACCACAATGGTCCCAACTTGAGTATCCAACCTAGATAATGCTCCATAGTTGAGAATGTAAACCTACCATCTTTTAACATAACAAGCCATCCCTTCTCTTGTTGTAATACCCAACTTAATTTTTTTCCCTCTCTCAGTCTCTCACACTCAAGCCAACCCCTTGTATTTTCTTGGTTTTTTGAGGTATGTTTATGGTTGTGTGCTGTGTGTGTGTGTGGGTCAAGTTTATATATCCTGCTTACACTTCAAGTAATATGTATGTTGTGTGTGCGTCTCGCCTTTTTTATTGAGGGGGGGGGGGGGGGGGGGGGGGGGGGGATATGCATGTTTGTTCTCTTATTGGTCTGACTTCTTTTGGGTTTTTTGGTACAATTATTATGATACTATTCTTTTTGTGTTGTGCATGCATGTCTGTTTAAAAAACAAAAAACCTCTTTCTAACTTTAATAGCAAAATTAATACAATTCCACATACAGTGGTCAGTTATTTCAACCCATTCTCCCATTCATTCCTTCAAATACAAAGAAAACAATGTCAAAGGTCATAGGATATTTTTGATTTGGGAACGCTTTATTGTATCTACCTTTATGTCTGACATACAATACATGATTTTAATAATAATTGTTTTCAAAGTAAGTACCTGCCAGTCATGTTGAGGGATGAATTGTGTGAGAAATGAAGTGAAGTGTTGATGGAGGATGAGAGAGTACATTATTCATTGGGAGAAAAAAATCCCATCCTATCAGGAAAAAAAAAAACTTCGGTGCTCACGTCGCCATCTTGATGACGGCGCGCGCCGTCATCATACAGCTCTGACACCAAAATGCGTTGTACAAGTCACCTTTAATATTGAAGTCGGGGTCCGAGTAGGAGCCATCTTACCGATTATGATGGCCACAGACAGGGTTTTCCTCTCTGAATACCCTCACGCACTTTGGCCATTGTGAATTAAATGGTTGCGGCTTAGTCTGTACTTCTAGGTCCTTACGATCCAACATGTAGAGTAAAGCACAGGAGGTGTCTTGACAGAATGCACTTGCTTTGGCCCACTGCAGGGTTGATGTCCATTATTGTTCTTGCATAACTCTGATGCAGCTTACATCCGTAGGAGACTTATCCCTAGTCTTTGGTTGTTGAATTTCTTTATGATAGGGTCATTACAATATAAAATGGTTTGGGAAGGCCCTTTAAAAAGTTGGATTTGATTTCTCTCATGGACTTGCCTTTATGTCCATTGACTTTTTGTTTGTCTCTGACTCTCTTAAAGTTAATTGTTGTCTTTTTCTTGCACTGTTCCTTAACTTTTCGCTTGTGACTCAAAAGCTTTGACGTCATTTTTTTTGCGGTATCATTTTTCTTCATTTTTTTGTTTTATCATTTTGCTGTAACATTTCTATTCTTCTTAGTTTCTGTTTTGTTTGTTTCGACAGGCAGATCATCCCGAGGAGTTGTTTCTCCGACGGGTTGAGATCCTAGCCATTCTTCTGCATAGGAAAGGTAGGAAGGCTTCTCTGTGTTCCTATGCTACCAAGTCCTTTCTAGATCTATCAAATTGCATGCAGAGTCTTATTTGCTCTTTCCACCTTCCTACCACATCACACAGAGATAATTATGCCTCGATCTAGCAAGGTCTGTTGGTACTCACGAGTTATGTTTCTTTGGACCATGTTGTTTCTTGCCTAGACTCCAGCCCATCCGTACACGGACAAACTGAACGGTCTCCTCACTCCGAATTGCATTTGTCCCTTCAAATCTCCGTGTTTGTTAGCACATCCTCATGCACCCTTTTGCACACAGTAATGGTATGCAGCTTTCCCGGATACTGTTTGAGTTCCTGTTTGTTTTGAACGGAACATAGCCACATCCACAGCACTGAACTATCATTGTTGTCTGCAGCCCATCCTTTGTGACTTGAGTCGATTGTGGACCATGTTTGATGTCTTGTTGTTTGAACATGTGTTGGTGTTTGCGTTGTGACGACATGGTTTCGAGCATGTGTTGTGGACCATGTGTTGATTCTGTTGTTGTGGACCATTGTGAAGTCTGTGTTGTGGACCATGTGTTGATGTTGGTGTTGTGGATCCATAATAGTAATCGTGTGCTGTGGAACCAGTGTGATAATCGGAGTTATGGACCATGTGTGATGTCTGTGTTTGTGGACTATAATAGTAAAAGTGTGTGCTGTGACCATGTGTTGATGCTAATGCCAGGACATGTGAACTGTCTGTGTTCAGAACATGTGTTCATTCTATTTATGAACAATGTTGATAATGGTTCTGGCCATGTTGTGACTCTTTGGATCAGGTGTGTAATGTTAATATTGTTCATTGAAATGTTTATTGGCAATCTTTGGGAACCAATCTTGTTTTTACGATTAAATATCTTACATCATCATGCCCGAATTCATTGAATAAGTGATGCTCGTTTCATTTTCGTTTCCTATGTTTGTTTTCTTGCCTTGAAAAAGACAAAGAGGTTGAAACATTCGTGTTTTGTCTTGTGATTCGGTTGTGCATGTTAATATACATACTTAATTTTGGTTTGAGATTTGTTAGATTTCCGGATGCAGTCGCTTCAACTTTGGCAATTGAATCGAAATTGGCGTCATTATACTTTGGTAGAAGTGAACGGTTGAAGGAGGAGAGAGAAAGAGGAGATGAGACGGGACGAGAGGACGAAGAGGAAAGGAAAAAGAAGAAGGCAGAGGAGAGGAGGAGAGAGGGTAGGAGGAGTAGGAAGGAGGAGGAGGCAGGAGAGAAAAGAAGAAGAAAAGAAGAAGAAGAAGGAAGAATAAGAAGAAGAAGAAAAGACAAGAAAAAAACAAGAATAAAGAACAAAAAAAGGAAAAGAAGAAAAAGAAGAAGTGCAACAAAACTACAGAATACTATCGACAACAGCAACAACAACAATAGAAAAATGAGAAAAGGGAGGAGGAGCCAGGAGGAGGAGAGCAAGAGGAGGACATACATGAATTTTGGCTGCAGCTCTGTTGTCTACTTCTACACTTTATCTCTCTTTGCTACTGCTCTAGTTCTACTGCAACTTCTACTACCCCATTCCTACAGTAGCAACATCTGCTACTCATATAGCTACTGCTGCTAGCTACAACAACAACAACAACAACAACAACAACAACAACAAGTACTACTACTACCCTACTACTACTACTACTAGACTACTACTACAACTACTACTAACTACTACTACTACTGGCAGCGGCTTGCACCTGCTGCTTTGTTGCTGCTGTCACTTGTTGTGCTGCTGCGCTACTACTACTACTACCCACAATTCCTCTACTACTACTACCTACTGCTACTACTACTACAACTACTACTACTACTACTACTCCTAATACTACTACTATTGCTACTACTACTACTTCTTCTTTTCTTCTTCTCTTCTTCTTCTTCGTCTCTACTTCTGCTCTCTTCTTCTTCAACTTGTTTTTCAGTCAATCATAGCTAAAGCACCAAACATATGAGCACATAAGTGAATCCATCGTTGGAGATATACAAATTATGTAGACCTATTACGACCAAGATATGGCAGCTGTAGGACACTGTTGGCGTTGCGATTCAAAGCATTCGATCAAGACATTGAAGTCATAAACCTTCAGGAGGTTTTTATTTTTCTTGCTACCACTTACAACAGAAAAATGTCAATGTTCGACCTAGAAATAAATCCTCAAAACTATAACATGGCATGTTTTAAAATTTCTACTGTAACGGTCGGAATGTTTATGTGGGTTGTGTGTGTGTGTGTGTGTGTGGTGTGTGTGGTGGTGTGTTTGTGTTGCGTGTGGTGGGGGTGTGTGTGGTGTGTGGTGTGTGTGTTGTGTGTGTGGTTTGTTGTGTGTGTGTGTGTGTGGTGTGTGTTTTGTGGTGTGTTGTGTGTGTTGTGTGTTGTTGTGTGTGGGGTGTGTGTGTGGTTGACATTAAAAGCTGTTTTGCACACAACAGCCACACGGACACACACACACACACGCAACGCACGCACACCTGCGCGCACCATGCAACGCACGCACCCACACAAGCACGCACGTGCACATGCAACCATGCACATCGCTCGTGCGCGCGCACACACTCACACCCACACACACACACACACACACACACACACACCACACACACACACACACACTCCACACCACACACACACACACATACACACACACACACTCACACACACACACACACACACCACACACACACACAACACACACACACACCCACACACACACACACATCTGCATGCACAGAGAAAGTACCCTGCCACAATCACATCTATACAAAATATAAATACTAAGCAAGCATGGTGTAAGCAAATGTCTCCGTTTGGAAGGCTTTCCAATTGTGTTACTATATTGATGTTCATTTACGTCTCTTTTCCGCAGAAGATTTCGTAAAGAGCAAGCAGCTCACATTAACACTTCCAGTAACTATTTGCATCGCCAACTGTTGGTAGCAAAGAGGAACGTTTAAAACGCAAATGTTTAATTAAAAAACAACAAGGATTGTGTGGGTGTGAGTGAGTGAAAAGAGCAAGAAGAAAGAAGAGAAGAAGAGAGAGAGAGAGAGGAGAGAAGAGAGAGAGAGAGAGAGGAGAGATAGAGAAGTCCAAACATAAAAGTTAGGAATGACTCGCCGATGTGTCTTCTATCACGCTGCCAATCGTAACTTTAGTTTAGGTTACTGCACATATCTCCCCTTCACCCAACCCAACCACTCCTTTTTCAATAAACCTGTCAAGACAACCCATACTGCATAATATTTGATGGCCTGCATTTATTTCCCTCCCAAATAACGCATTTCCACATATTAATTTGTTGTTTACATCCTTTCTTGAAATAGACCTATTATGTCGTTTTCAGTACTTAATGTTTGTTTACATCTTTTAACGTCCACTATTTCACTTCTGTTCTCATGCTTTAACAACGTTCTCTGTCATGATTCCTTGAACTCGCCTAAATGCAAATCAATTATCATCCTTGGCAAAAAACCGAAAGCGCTCGGAAAATCTTTGGGGGGGTGGTGTTTTAATTATTTAACCACACTGGATTTGTAAAAAAGAAACGACAGTGCATCACTTTTGTAGTAGATCCACCAAAGCCATTACGTCCCTTTTGTTTAGCCATTCCTTCGTCAGTGACGGCAGTCTTATCAAAGTGCATCCAGTTGCTTCTGATCTGCCACTCCAGTACAGGACAGGCTATGACTGCACTTGGTATCAAAAACAAACGGTATAAATCTCCATTACCAATTCTGGAACCTCTAACGTATGTCACCCAAAGGTAATGAAAATTTGTTTTACCCCATCTCTGCTCTTCCCCCAACGACAACTTTAACACAGAAAAAACAGACACTACTGAGGAATACAGAAGAAAACAATCTTCGTTGTGTCATAGCTTGTATAGAACGTTTGACAACTGGAGAACATTATTCCGTTTTCAGTACCTTACGACAATTTGATCAGAGACTCTCGCAAAGTCTCGCCAGAAAATAGGACGCAGTAACAAGATCCTCCATGGTCACGCTGTAGTGACACGAAAAAGATAAAGATATCAGCCTTATTTCAGATAGCGGCAAAAGACCCAAACCTCTGTTTACTATACAAACGGAACTCCCACCCAGAAAACTAGAAGAAACCGCCATTTCAACGTCTTGTCCGTTATTAAAACAGAGCCCTCACAAGTCATTAACATTTCATCATACCAGCTCACTGATGCCCAGACCGGTTACTGCTTATGGAACCCAAGTTTGCGCCCAACACACCTCAACTTATGATGAAAACAAACTGCTCCAAGATACGTTTAAGGAATCCCCGCCGTCTGCGCTTAGAATTCTTCCATGAGATATTGCTCCCCCTCTTATTCCCAAAAAGCGAAATTCTACAAGAAGAAGTATTGGTGTCCCAAAGGGAAGCGATGAGGTTTTGGACGCTTTAAAAAACTGGGGTTCCAAACTATCTATCCAGAGTGGAATCCCATATCCACAACCTACCAGCGCCAAAACATTAAAAAAATAACAACGTGCTTGATTTTAAGAGACTGAACAAACTTGGAATACCAGGGTCCCTACGAATAACACCAGCAGATAAAGGTGGCAATTGTGGTGCAAGATTTCAATAATTAGTAAAGAAGCACACAAACAGCTTTCACAACACAACTCACTATAACAGCTACGCCTGATCCCCCCAAAAGATATATCCAATTCAAACCACCTAATTGAAAAGGCTCACTCAAAAGGGACCATATCGACGATGACTGCTACAGTGGTGACTGGAGCCTGTAAAAACTTAGACACTATTTTTACCATCTTTCGCTAAAAGTCACAAAGATTTACATAAACCGCCCGTGACGTCCATTGTGTCAGAGTCATTGGACCAACTGAACGCCTCTCAACTATGACCATTGGCTCCAGCTCTTGTGACAAAACCGTGACGTCCTACATCAAAGACACAACCACTTCCTGAACATCTGAAAGAATGGAAAATCATTCAAAGCCCTGGCGAGTTGAAGTAGTTGATCGTCACTGTCGAAGTGGTAGGGTTGTACACAAAATATACCTCAGCATGAAGTGGGCGATTCACCCTGAAAGAACACATCTCCAGTTTTGGGTCACAGTTGAAAGAAGGCCCTTCTGTTCCATTACTACTGAGATTGTGGAACACGACCTTCAAACATTGCGTTTGACTTTGAATGGTGAGCTGTTTCCAACAATCCATGGCACGCAAAGGGGACCCAATGGCTCCCTCCATTGCAAACATTTTTCATGCAATGGTTAACACCACCGCTAATGGCAAACTTTCCCGCCCTGGCATGTCCACCAAAAATCGGGCTCGTTCACTTGATGACATCGTCATGCTTTGTTCACATGGAAAGCCACTGCTTTTGTTCCTCAACTGATAAACACCCAGCATGCCACGATAAATTTACAGGCTCTAGGTAAGAACTAATCATCCCGTCCTGGACGTGCAACATGAGCACAATGGGATACAATCACCACAACCTTCACTCTAAATCCACGATCTCACATGTACCTAACCTTTCACTCCTTGCCACCCCTAGACACTGTCTGAGAGCATTCCCTAGGTGCAACTATCCGCCTCGAAGAACTGTTGTAAAGCTGATGTGGTTCATTCCTGAAACATGCAGAGAGCTGAGAAACCCGCCTACATACCACAGGCTATCAATTAGCTCTGTGACTCTGCCATCAACTAGGCACAGACACTTCCCAGAAATGCACTCCAGTACCAACGGAGAACCATCAGTCAACTGGTGCCATTTGTTATCCGCCATACTCTTTCCAACCCTCTTCTGGGCCTTCTGGCTGAAGAAAAAAATACGGAGCACCACAGAAGTAGACCAAGAAGAAGTCGTCCCAAACAACCCATTGTTGGTGAGAGTAACTTCGCAATCAGAAACATTCTGAAGCCCACAAACCACCAGCAGTGCAACAATCAAGCGTCTGCTACAGAATTCATTGGTACATGCAGCTTTCAAATGTACAGCGAAACGATGTGATCTGTGCAAGGAACACCTGCAGGAAACGACCTCCTTCAAGATGTTCGCATTGTCAGCAGTTTCCCAAATAGGGACTCAGCTACGTGTAAAAGTACAACCTATGTACCCGGATCACTTGATATTGCCGATGTACAGTATGTTGGTGAGATTGGAAAACAACCCTACAAAACACCTTCAGTGTCATCCTCTGACATCAACAAAAGCAAGATACATCGTGGCACACCCTGCTGTGAACCTGACACCAGACTGTCAATTTGAAATGTGTGATTGAATCATAAAGACCACACTGAACAGAAAAGAAAAGAAAGAGTGAGATGTGGAGACCAAGGTCAAGACCAACTACCCGTTTGGTCTCATTTGGATTAGTTGTTTCACATGATCAATCAGCCATGGAAACTTGCCCTTCACTGATATCAAGACTTCACCCAGGCATCACTATTATCATACAGTAATAGGGGGTGGGTGGGGATTAATGACTAAAAAACACACATTACTCAACTAGTTTTGACTCCGACTTCCATGGTCAGCTGAGGAAGGTTGCAAAAACCGAAAGGCGTTTTCTCTAAAATGCTTTGGTGTTTGTTGTCTCTTTTATTTTTGAATCAATTATTCAGCCTTTCTTTTGTTTTCATTGTAAATAAGTATCCAATACGTCCCTTGGCATGGTCCCTTTGTTATATTGGCTCTGATATGATCTTTTAATTTGATTATTCATTATATTCTTCTTCAAATTTATTTCATCTGTCACTTTCCTTTACCATCCCTTTCCCTGCCCTCTGCCTGGCCTCTTTGGACATCCATTCGATTACGATGTATTATCCTTGTGTTGAAAATGCCCACAAATTCTAAGTGCGTGTCATGTTCGATACCGTGGTGACCGCCAGAGCCACAAGCAGCCATGTACACAGCGACTCTCACCTGAGAACCACTGTCGACACTGGACAAAGCATGAATTTATGCACACCACTGCTGAAGGATTTCCATGCTGAAGCGATTATTTTTGAATTTCACACTTAGCTTACTTTATTTATTCCGTCTGTGCCTCCCCCCTGCCTCTCCTCTTAACCCTCCTTTAGGAAATGTTTTCCTCTTTAATATGAAGCTGTTTCTCAACGAAGATACTCCAGTCACAACTCTCAACATTCCTAGAAGCAATTTTCACAGGACAATGACTGATCATTCATTAACATCAAGCCAAGAGAACAGGAAATGTTACTGTTCTGACTCACTTCGCGGATCAACCATTTTTGGCGAAGTGGCCTAAAAGCCGCCTTATCCCCTGTTCCTCTGACAAGTAAGACTTCAATAACCAAAAATAATAACGATTAGCTACAAACAGACTACTTGTTAGGTTTATCCGTTTTTAATACTAATTTACAAAACTTTTCAGTTTTAGTTTTTGTTTAATCCTATATTTTTTTTTTTGAGATCTTTTCAATAACATCATTTTCCGCGCAAACATTCTTCAAATGAGTCTCTGTCCTTTCATGTAAAATAACACAACAGTCTTTACCTGTTCTCTAAAGTCTTTTAAAACCAGTTATATTTCTGGCATAAAATCCCACAGCACTTAATTCCAGCAGTCTACCACTGAAAGCCAGTTTGACAAAGTGTTTCTCTTTTAACTATGTTTTTTCGGCTGAACAGTCCCATCTAAATAAATAGCGTTTGCGTTCCCTCAAACAATATACAAAAGCGTTCTAGACATTCACTCAGTTAAATTCTGGGTCAACTAAAAATATGTTATCCCTGCCCATAAAACCTTCTAACATGATATGCTTTGTTCCATTTAAGTGTTGGACAAAAACCGCAATAATAATCAAAATTACAACCATAAACTGTTTGGTAACAGGTCGAGAAAATATTGTTGTTTTCCACAACACAGTTTGTCCACAATTAATGAACAATGGAGGGGTTTTGGTCATAAAGTTTAAAGACTGCTCCATAGTTTTATAAACAGAATTAATCTAATCCATTATTATTTGTATCAACACTCTGTCAAAACGTTGTCATAATAATAAAACCCTATAGGCCTAAATGTGTAAGATAATCCACTTCATTTCTGTAAATTGGTTTCTATTAAGTCAACATTGATGGGGGTGCTTGTTGTTTGATCTTAATATCCTCGCCATTTGTGAAGAACGACGACAACAACGTTAAGACGTTTAACGTCTAAGTTTGCCAGCTAATATTAATCCTTTTATAAGGTCATCACAACGCCCAAACCCCATCCCTCACCACAGCGGGAAAAAGAAATTTCAAATATCATTGTGAACGTCTCCTAATTTCTGCTTGGAAAGAAAGATTTATTGTAGAAGCTTTTTACAACTGTTTCTTTTCTGTGGAGAGGTACTGCTGTTTCCCATACGGCGTTTTATTTTCATTCTTTCCGACTATGTCGTCCGGCATAAGACTACAGTAAAGGCCAGAGTTAATGCTTTTCTGAAACTTTTTTTTGACGCTAAAAAAGTAAATGGCTTATAAATTCAAATTTTATTTCCCATCTAAATATGGTTCTAAGTCCATTGGAGGTCACTGTCGAACTTTTTATATTCATACTGGCCACATTATTTGCTTCTAGATTGCGCAGCTGTTCTATTTAGAAACTTTTAGGTGTCGCCCCCAACCTCATTGCGATTATAATCACCATCTTTAGTTACTCGAAACCATACAAGCGCCTATCGCACCGTTTGTTCAAAGTCCGCAAACATCTGCAATTCTTTTAATTCAAAGTATACACCCTTACAGCGCTAATGTAACATCCGGATTCTTCTGGCCAGGCCACCGACATTTTTAGTACAGTATATAATTTTATTTCCAAGAACAATTGTAGTTATCGCTTATCACAACTTTCCTGCTTGTCGCAATTTTTATAGTAAAATGATCCAACCATCCCACAAACTAATCTTTTAAACTGTAAATAGGAATTGTAAATTTTCAAATCGCAATATCAGCTTTTCCCGCCGTAAAGCTCTTAAACGTTGAGGGCCCTTCCATCATATAATTTTCATCAGTGCTCAGCTCATCCAAAAGAACCATAAATAAATGAATGTAATCAATCGAGCGATTTTCTCCCTTAAAAGGAGTTTCGTTGGCGCAACAACCAATCTTTTAGTGACCTGAGTGTTAACTTTAAAGCCTAACATTTTAGCTGCTCTTATCAAATAATAATCTGCTTTTTCAGGTTCAAATGTTAATATTGTTTTTAGATTTGCATTGTTAAGTTTGAGAGTAATGCTGAATTTACTCATTGCTTCTTTTAGTGAGCAAAACCCTAATAACCATCAGGTATAGTTACGGGTTAGTTTTGAGCCCCACAATTTTGTAATCTTATTATTCCCCTTGGTTTCGCTTTTTATTAAAACCCTTCGACTTTGTAAAATTTTTCATGGAGCGCGACCGTTTTGGCCCCGAAATTTGTTATCAATACATGTTCTAAAAACGAAGGACGTATTGGGGTTTGTTATTGTTACAAACATTTTTAAAACAAATTAAAAATGAGTGCATTCAAATATACTAATGCAAAATATTCTGTTGGGGCGCACTACAATCTTAAAAATATAACAACTGACACCCTCGACATTTCTGTGACCCAGACTGCCTCTTTTCATAAAAAGGTGAGTACTCCATTAAGCAAATACTTAACCCCCCTATTGAAACGAGCACATCCAAAAGCGTGGTTTAGTCATCCGATGCATTTTAATCAGAACCATTTAAAAACTTTGCGTGTCTTGTGCATCAACTGGGTGTGGAGTGTCGATGCTGATCACTTAAATCATCCAAATCCTTGGTTAGGTCATGTATAGATTTCATTTCTATAACAACCTTCAGACGTATTTTGACTGAACTGCAAGCGCCATTACCGAATGAAAAACCCGTTTAATCCATTCAGCAACAGAATAAACATGAAGGGCTTTTGAAAGGATTTTGTAACGAATTCAATATTAACATCAAGACAGACTTTAGACAAAAGTTGGGTCTTAATCATGGCCTAGGCGTCATTTATTTTCGGGCACCACAGAAAGTATAACTATACTGGCATCCTCCTTTCAAAATTGTTCAGCCTGGTCCCTAGAGCAAGAGCATAAAAACAGCAGGACAAACTTTTATTTTAGACACTTCTAAGGGCCTAACTAAAGCAGGAAATAGAACGAATTAAACGACTCCGTCGTACTTACGTTTGGTGTTTGCTAGGTTCGCAAGCACAAACGAGATCGACATAACTGATCTTTCTACTGCTTTGATGCGCAAAAACAATACTTAGCAAATTTAGAGGACGCCATTAATTCTACAGTTGATTTGCCTTCAAGTATTAAAAGGTACCAAAATGTTTACAATACGCAAGATCGAAAGTAGACTTTGCTTTTGGGCACTGGTTATACATGCTGCCTTTCTGACCCAGACTCCAGATAGGTACAATAATAAACTATAATAATGAAATTCTTATAGCAGGCAATGAACGAAGATTGGGAAAAACGACATAAATTCTGAGCCAGTAATATTACAAACAATAAAAAACCCCAAATTAAGTCATCAAATTTCCCGAAGCCCCAAACCCCCAAAGTCCATTGAAGACCAGCAAAGCTCACGGACTCTGTTCGCGATGACCATGATATGAAAAGACAGCGCTTGTTCTTGGATTAACTGGCCTGGGAAATTACTGGTCTTTATCTTACTAAAAATTTAAACCCAACATTAAGAGAACTAAGTCCATAAGTGCTCGGCCATAAAAACCAACTACTTTGCTTGCAGTAGACAAAAGCCAGCTGACAATACCCCCAATATTCCTGGGAAAGCGTTTACGGCTTTTTCCACTAATTTTTTTTAAAAAATTCGCAAGATGATCAAGCTGTTTTTTTACCCATGATTTATCAGGTGGGGGCATATGGCGGGGGGAGGCACTGGGCTTTGACCGCCACCGCCGCCTTGTAATAGCCAACACCAGTGTGCTTATTGCAAATCCTAAGGCTGTTATAACGCTTGCTAATGTGACCCCCTGCTCTCAAACATGTTCGTATTCGTTCTGCTAGCGTTGTGTCTTCATAAAAAAATTCTTTGGATATTTTCCTTATTCTGCTCACTTGATCGTAATTTGTTCTCTTTATAGACAACATTTTAGTTTGTGATTCTCTTTTCAAGATCTTTTAGTTTTTGGGGCTATTTTTCTTTAATACAGCCCTAAGTTGGGTCATCAGCCTAAACGTTTTTTTTTCTTTTTTCTTTTTAAGCTATCTTTTTCACCCAGTTTTGCAAAATGTTTTTTAATTCCCTCTGATGTTTTTAAAGAAATGATAAAGGGGCTGCAATTTCTCGATGGGTAGGGTGAGTCGTGATATCTTTTATGCTGTTTCTTCTGAAAAACGGGTTTTGTTTCTATTGCATTTTTTATTTCATCTGCCGTTAAAATTAATTCTTTGTTCCATTTTTTGTATTTGGTTAGCTGTTGGGAGCCTGAGGGTTTTGAAGTTTAGAAAATGTGTTTTTGGAAAAAGGGGGGTTTGTTTTAAAAAAAAGTTTTGAAAATTTTATTTGGTAAAAAATTATGGGGGTTGTTGTAAGGAAAAAGGTTTGGGTTTTTTAAAAGAAAATGAATTTTTAATTAAAATTTTTGGGGTTAAAAGGGGGGTTTTGGTAATTTTGGTTTGGTTTTGAAAAGGTTTTGGGAATGAGGTGGTGTAAAAGGATATTTATCATGGAGTAAAAAATAAATTTTTAGAATTTTAAGTTTTAAAAATTTAAAATTTTTTTTTTGTTTCAAAAAAAAAATGTACAAGAATAGGGCCGATTTTTAAACCCCGCAAGAAGACTAAAAGACCCTTACGTGAAGGGGAAAAAAAACGGAATATTACTGTTCCAAAAAATCCATTAATTTTTGGGGGATAAATTCTTACTGTCAAATTTCCAGACTTAGGAGCGGATGAAGTGATTTTTGCCAGCTCTGCGCGACTTACTTTCAAATAGAACCGCTTCAAAAACAGACCCAAACAGGACAGTTGTCCAAAATTTGGGGCGGGCAATCTTTAAAGAAAATTTCTATAAAACTTGAGGGGCAAGAAATATTTTTTTTACACAATGCAGACATCTTTTAACCATTTGATCTATGGCAAACCCGGGGAATGAAAGGGATATCTTGCGTTTCAAGGAAATCGAAAATGAAGAAGCACTAAAACTTAGAATAGGCGCCGCAATCCCCGCAGATGCAAAAAGCAGCAAAAAGGCTGTAGCTGTAAATTTTGCGTATGGAAATCGTTTTTCCATTCCCTTAGATTTTGAGTTAGTTAAAAGCGCATGCGCCATACTTTCAAGGAGCATTAAAAGACAGATTGTCATATGAACTAACTTTTATGAAACAAACGCGTTATATAGATCATCAGACACCGAAGCAAAGTACAGCATTTCTGACATCTCGTTAGATTTTGACTTTTGTTAGAAACCCCTAATTTAGCAGGGCTGATTGAGCAACAATATCAGTCAAAATTACAATATATTACGAAAGAGTGATTCATCATACAACATATCCCAAAGCAGGGCAGACGCTATATGGAATTTTAGTTTTAGTGTCGCAGAAAGATCGCTAAGGTATTTTATTTGCTGTGCGAAGATGAAAAACCGTTCAAAAGAGGAAGTGAAAAGTTTTTTAATCCTAAAATAACGAAAGTACAATGTTCGATTGAGGGTAACCCTAACCAAATCTACCTAGCGGGCTTAAACCTTATCAGCATTTTGATGAAATAAGAAAACTGTTTGGAGGCGGGAGGTGTTAGAAACCCAACAGTTGCCCTTGTGTCTAAAGTTTTTACATCTTCAAATGTTAGGCTTGATGTTTTATTTAACAAACGAAATACGGTTTATGGATTGACCTAAGGTCAACAGAGGATAATCAGTTGCATGGAAGCGGGAGAACTGTGGAGACGTAATAAACATTCAAATTGATAAAGAAGAAGAAGCCGAAAAACCCGCTTATGTACATTTGTTTTTAATATATGATCCCGCAGCTGAATATTAAATATAACAGATTAAACGATATATATATAAATTATTTTTATTTTTAAAAAAGCATGCCCTGTTCAGGTTTATCCAAATTCCCTTTACAGCGCCGCCAAAAGAAGGGATAGCCCCTAACATAAAACCTTCAGTTTAAACCCAACATTACACAAATGCAGCAAGTACTAGAGCAAGACTTTCAAAATACAGCAAAACCAAACGAAGGTATTCTGCTGCCTTTTAATGCTGTTACATAAGTTAATACTGAGCATCGACTATAAGTGCTCAAATCAGCAGGAACGAGTGTTGGTCTCTTAGCAACGGGCATAGGCGCACCCGCAGCTTTACCTCTAGGAGGTTTGTCTTTAGCTCCGGTCTGTGTTCATTAGCTGTAATGCGGCTGGCAAAAAATTAAAAACTAAACTCCAAAAGCACACAAGCTATGGTTTCAACTAATAACGGCTAAACTTAGTTCGTTTAAAAAACTGACAATAAAATAAAGCGCTTGTTGACTCAAACATCACGGATGAAGAATTTAATCGTTTACAGGCCGATTTTGATGACTACAAAAGACAAAGTTTGATCTTCAAAGAAAGGCGAGGACAACTTTTTCTCAACAGCCAGACGCCGAGCAGATAAAAAAGGAATGCTTAAAAAAAGCAAACGAAACATTAAACTCTGTTCTAAACAGCTCACGTAAACAACGAAGGGTGTTTATACTTTAGTTTATGAGTCCAGCACAAAAAGACCGTTGATATTGATTCTGATTAAGTATTTTTTTTTAATTTAAATAAATATTTTGAGTTAAAAAAGAAACTCAACATGGCTAAGATATATGAAGGACAGACGAATTGTTTGAAGGAATGCTTGGAGAGAGCGTTTATCAAGAGCACTGAATGATTTATTTAGAAGTCATTGATCCAAAAACGTACAGGCAAGCGTTGTTCATGCAATTTCTCAAGTTCCAGGTAAACTAACAATAGACCCGCCAGTTAAAGTAATGTTAGCTGTTTTAATCGACTTGTAACAATAAATGAAAAAAATCTAGAAGTCTGGGTCTCAACTAAACAACAGACTATTCTTTCTCATAACAACTTAACACCCGGTTGGCAGACGAAAATGCTTGCACAGTTTGACGCTGCCGCTGAAGAAGCCAAAATGAGAGGCTTGGTTGGTCAGGGGGGCGAAGTCTTAGAGATCAGACTAAAACAGGCTAAGTATGCACCGATTGTTGGCAATTTTTACATTCCACTGCCTCGAGAGTTTGGGAGCGAAAAGAGCAGTTCTAAAATAAAGAATTCAGACAACAAATGCATTATGTGGTGTGTCTCGCAAGGCTGCATTATATCCGCAAAAACGCAGAGAGAGTGTCTAACTATGAACCTTACAGCAATGATCTCAACTTTAGTGGGTGTCCTTTCCTGTTATGTAGACCAAATTGATCAGTTTGAAGAACAAAACAAACCAATAACTGTTAATGTATACACATGGGATGAGGAAACAAATCTACTGCCAAATTTAAAATGTCCAAGAACAGTCCAAAAAATAGGTGATCCAGGAAAAATCATGTTGACTTACTGCTGATGCTTTCACCAGCGGGGCTACCGCATTACACATTGATACGAACAATGAGCAGATTATTGGCGCATACTTCAAAAAACACTAACAAACAAGAATTCTGCAGAAAATGTTTAACAAGAATTCCATCTGTGCCAAACCGCGAGCGAACATATAAAACATGTATTAACCCGTTGACTGTTTAAAACAGAAAATAAAATTTCGCCCCACCCCGGGTCTAAAGTTAGTTTTAAGACCTGGAAAAAGGGTGCAAACCCAGTCCATATGTTGTTTACGCAGACTTCGAAACGCTCATTGTTCCTTATGAAGGGCCAACCCACAGAGACTTCCTAAAAAGCCATAGTGATAATCACCAGATTTGTTCATTTGCCTTCATTGTTGTTAGGTCGGATGGCGTTTATTCAAAGCCAGAATTATATAGAGGGCCCAATGCTGCAGAATACTTCTTAGAACGCATGCAGCAAGTGCGCAATGACTGTTCTAATAATCTGAATTTATCTGAAATCATAATGTCGCCTGAAGACCAACAACAGTATGACTCAGCCACACATTGTTGAATTTGCGGTTTTTGAACTAATGTCTAACAATGAGGAAGCCAATTCACAGTAAGAGACCATGATCACATTAGCGGAAAGTTCAGAGGAGCAGCGCCAGTAAATGCAATCTTCAACTAAAGTTTGAACCAAAGACATGGAAGCTGCCTGTAAATTTTTATAACTTGCGAGGTTACGACTCTCACTTATAATGAAAGCAGTGGACGATGCCTTCAGGGTGTCATGCATTGCCCAGTCATCAGAAAAGTAAAATGTGCTTTAATCGAATAACATGTCTTTTTATGACTCTATGCAGCACATGATGGGTTCATTAGAGTCACTACTATGTCCTTAAAGTCCTGCCCAATAACGGAAGAATATTTTTACCCAACTTTGTTAGAAAGGGCGTTTACCCTTATGAGTACATGAACATTTGGGAAGGTTTGATAAAGATACACTTCGCCTAAAGGCGCGTTCTTTTCTAGTCTTAGAGGAAAGGGCATTAGTGATTCTGATTACCAGCATGCTCAAGATGCGTGGCAAAAGTTAGAGTGTAAAACGATGGGAGACTATCATGATTCATACTGATGGCTGATACATGTTTGTTGGCGGATGTCTTTGAAATTTTAAAGAAAGACCTGCATGAAACATTATAGCCTGGATCCCGCGCATTACATTTCTGCGCCCGGGATGAGCTGGGATGCTTTCTTAAAGTTTACTGGAGTACAGATTGATTTATGTCTGATTTACCAATGATTCAGATGATTGAAAACGGATTGCGCGGAGGAATTAGTATGGCGTCGCATCATTACTGTAAAGCAAACAACAAATACTTGGACGATTATGATCCCAGTAAAAGGTCTAACTATCTTATGTATTTAGATGCAAACAATCTGTATGGATGGGCAATGGCGCAATCACTTCCGTTACGCAACTTTAAAATGTACACAGGCGGCAATCCGAATAATATTCAAAAGGCATTAAAGTGGTTGGGCAGTTTAACGCCTGATCAACAGCGTGGTTTCATTCTAGAAGTTGATTTAGAATATCCTCAGGAACTCCATGACCTGCATAATGACTATCCATTAGCAGCAGAAAGTCTAAAGATGAATCCAGAGAAACCACCTAAACTTGTGCCTAATCTTCGAGGCAAAAAAAATTATGTCTGTCATTACAGACTTCTGCAATTTTATTTAAAACATGGGTTGAAGTTGACAGCAGTTCATCGCATAATTGCTTTTGATCAAGAACAGTTCATGAAACCATACATCATGAAGAACACTGATCTCAGAACTAAATCCACAGATGCTTCAGAAAAAGACTTTTTCAAGCTGATGAACAACAGCTGTTTTGGAAAGACTATGGAATCCGCACAAGCGTAAAGATGTCAGATTAGTCACCAAGAGGGTTTTGATGGAAAGGGAGGTGGATGTGGGAGGGGGGCGGTTGGGAGTGAGCTGAGGTCGGCGCGGGGAAATGGCAATTTCCCTGGTGGCCGGATTGGCAGAGAAGAGAGAGAAGACATGGGGGGCCTGACGCGAGTCCTTGAGGAAAACTCTACTGGGGCCGCGTTGGGGGCTGACAAGAAGTCAATCCCCGGTGGAGGGACGGCATGCACACCCCTGGCGAGAGAGGCCGATCTGTCCAACAAAGGAGTGATGGTCTGGGGGGCGGCTATCCTTGGCCATGATCGCTGGGTAGGGGGGGACCCAGTGAAACGGGAAAGGGAGAAGATGTTGTTAGAGGGAGGGGATTCCCTAACAACAAGATCAGGGCGCCAGCTCTCCAAAATGGAAAGGTCCCAGACTGGGGGAGGAATCCTCGAACCCCTCCTCAAGTTGTGGGTCAGTATATTCGTGAAGGGGAAGTTCAGGTCCACCTTCAGAAGGCCAGGTCAGGGGTGCGTGGGAGTCATGACCTCGTTGGGAAGAGGGGAAAACGAGGACGGCTCCCCGGTGGTTCCAATCGGCGTGAAAGTATGGGACGCCGATCGGACAGCGCCGAGAGGAAGGGGGCCCAGGTCGATCCAGCTCTGGGAGGCCGGATGCCACATGAGACCGAAGATGGAGTCAGGGGAAGAGTCAGAGCTAAGCCACTGATTCCTTTGGGGGATAAACCACCGGTCCCTGGGGAGAAAGACGGGCTGTGGCAGCCCAGAGGCAGAGTCTACTCGGGGACCCGGGTAACCTGGCCCACGGGAGCGCTGCTCCTGCCCCCCCCGGGGGGGGTCCGCGCCC
>CM031629.1:42877550-42938396 GCA_018398815.1 Conus ventricosus | reverse complement strand
AGTAAGTCTGCTGAACATGTGCCAGGCATCCAGATCTCCACCGATTGTGACACATCCATGTTATGTATGAAGGCATTAAGAAAACGTTCGACCTTGCGCCATCAAGATTGCTTCTCTAAAATGTACCTCGTGGATTTCATCACCAACTGCAGAGAGACGAGCAGAGCACTACCAGGAGCTGTACTCCAGGGAGGACTCAGACATCCATACAGCCATCGAGAACACAAACCCCCTGCCCACCATGGAGGAGCTCGACGCCCCACCCACCATTTAGGAATTCAACAAGGCCATCGGCTTGCTAGCCTGTGGTATTTGATTGATTTAATTTAACGTCTGTTCACAACAATGGTGATATTAGACTAGAAATAAACCAATCCAAAAATAATTTAAAAAAAAACCGCACACACACCACACACACAAAAAACACAAAAAATAATTAAAACGGGCTGTGTAAGAGTTTGTGTCTGTGTTTGCGAGCGCGCGCGCGCGCGTGTGTGTGTGTGTGTGTGTGTGTGTGTGGTGTGTGTGTGTGTGTGTGTGTGTGTGTGTGTGTGTTGTGTGTGTGTGTGTGTGTTTGTGTGTGTGTGTGTGTGTGTGTGTGTGTGTGTGTGTGTGTGTGTGTGTGCGTGTGTTTGTGAACTGTGCGAAATGCGTGTGTGTGCGTTGTGTGTGTGTGTGTGTGTGTGTGTGTGGTGTGTGTGTGTGTGTGTGTGTGTGTGTGTGTGTGTGTGTTTAGTGTGAATATGCACTCATGTGTGAAAGGCTACGTATAAACATTCATACAATAACTATAAATGATCTAATGTTTACAATAAATTTGCAAGTATAGTGCTGGATAAAACAGATGCGATTTGTATCATTTCTTCGCTGTAGATTATATCATTTAAAGATCTCATTTTTGCTACATCTATCCCAGATATGTTGTATAACAGGGATAGCAATGGGCAATCAAAAAGAATATGTTCAATTGATATTGATGACCACAAGCACATTCTACATTTTTTGAAAATTTAGTCTTCCATGAATTTAATCGAATTTTGTAAAATGAGACTAGACAAGGATCTCGAACACGGTAATATTTTTGACTTTGAAGGAAGCTTTTCTGTCATTATACGACTTTCTAACATCGAATTTATTTCATTTTTTTTCTAATTTTAGTGTACTGTCAGATGTTTTCTAATAGCTCCTTCTTTCGCTGATCTATCAGCCATTTCATTCCCCCAAATACCACAGTGAGATGGAATCCAACAAAATTCTACATTAATACCTTTACATATAATTGAATGTATTAAGTATTTTACGTCAAATATCAAGTCTTTTCGAACTTTTGCATTCCAGTTTTGCAGACTGTAAAGAACAGATTTTGAGTCAACACAAAGTAAAATGCTATAAATCGCAGTATCAATATCAACTATGAAGGATAAGGCCCATAAGAATTGCTATAGTTCTGCAGTAAATACAGAAAAACTTTTCCTAGACAAAATGACTTTCTTATCTTGAAAGCAGGAATAGCAAATCCAGCCCCTGTGTATGATTCCAAAACTGAACCGTCTGTAAAAATCTTTAAATGATTTGGATACTTATTTTCTAGATGTTCTTTTGCTTCAACGGATATAAGATTGATGTTATCCTCTTTTTTTAGAGTTGTATATTCTGTATCGAATCTAGCAGAAATATGCTCCCATTGAGGAATAATGGGTATTATGGGACTACTTGAGATTGATGTAATATCAATATCACAACTCTTAAAAGATCATCTGTATAGTTTCTAATAGGTTGAAGATATGAAATGTTTTGCGCTCTTTTCGGGAAATCCTGTCTTGAGTCAAGAAAAATGTCATTTGTCACTGAATTAGAAACTGAAAGACATCTAGTCACATACTTTGCGGTGGCCAACTTCCGTTGGTCGTCAAGAGTTAACAGATTAGCTGCTCTGTATGTTTTGAGCGTATTTGTGTGAACTGGCACACCAAGTGCCAACTTAACAGCCTTACTATCTATGCTTTGTAAATTTTTTTTAGCAGCGTCTGTGGAGCTGAGAAATAAACCTCTTGACCATAAGTTAATTTCGATCGAACTAAACTGGTAGCAAGGTGTAAAAGTGTTCGAGTATCTTGTCCCATGACTGAGCATTAATTATTTTGAGAAAATTTAATCTTTGTCTAGCTTTACTTATTATGTGTTCAATGTGATATCGCCACTTTAACTTTGGGGTTAAATAGACTCCTAAAAATTTTACAGCTTTTGAATATTTAAGAGTGTTGCCTTTTATAACAAGCTGAGGAGGATGCTTTGGAGCATCACCATTAATAAAAAGCATTAATTGTGTCTTTTCTCCCAAAAGTTCTAAACCATTTTCTTCATGTATAAATCTAACTTATCTAGCTCAAATTGGTATAGTTTTTGAACATGTGTAATAACTCTCTTATTTGTTTGTTTTCTGACGTTTGTATTCATCCATATAGCAATGTCATCAGCATATTGAACGAGATGGATATTGTTAGATGGAACGTTTGGGATCATGAATAAGAATATAAAAAGAACTGGAGCAATGATAGATCCTTGAGGAATTCCAATATCAATATCCTTGAATGACGAATAGCATGTGCCAATTCTTGTACAAATAGATCCCCAGACAAGAAACATTTTACAAATTGATACATTGCTCCACTAATTCCAATATGTTTTAGCTTATAAAGCAGTCGAGCATGCCATACACTATCATAAGCTTTTCTAATATCAAAAAAAAGTAGCAAGTGTACTTTTTCTTCTGGAAAACTGTTTTTTTAACTTGATTCGTAATTTTGACCAGATGATCAGTTGTACATCTTCCTTTCCTGAAACCTGCTTGGTTGTTTGGAATAATATTGTTCTTTTCGCAGAAATGTAAAATACGACGTTCAACAATTTTTTCCAATATCTTACCAACTTGCGATGTTAAAGCTATTGGACGGTAACTGCCAATTTCGGATCTACGTTTACCTTGCTTTGGAACTGGTATTACAACCGTCCTCTTCCAGATAGTAGGGAGAGTTCCATTTAACCAACATTTTTGGTAAAATGAGAGAAGTAATTGCTTCCAAGATAAAGGCAAATGGCAGAGCAATTGATACGAAATACCGTCGATGCCAACAGCAGTGGTATTGCAAGTAAAACACTCCAATGAATCATTAAATTCCTCAAAGGTTATAAAAGAGTTTAAGTAATGATTTTCATCTGGAGGAGGATCACAATAAATATGTTTTTTCTCTTCCTCTTCTCGGTAGCTTCTTATATTTGATGTAAGACTTGATGATGAATTATTCTTTGAAAACACTTCAACAAATAACTCTGCTTTTTCTGCTGATGTGGGGATAGCGTTGTTATCTAATTTAATGGGATATGATGGTAAATGGCATCTGTTCTTTAATTCTTTAACCTTCTTCCATACTTTGTGCATGTCCTTTGATGTAGATATTTTTGAATGGCAAAACGTAGTGAAATAGATACGTTTTTGCTTTGGCCACAACTCTGTTACTGTGACTTTTTGCACGTTTCATTGCAATAAAATTTTCTTCAATTCTGTCCTTTAGCCATGTTTTATAAGTTTTCTTTTTACTGCTCACTGCTTCTGCGCATTCTTCATTCCACCATCCATTTCCTCTGTACTTCTTATCATTATAGCATTTACGCTTGGGCATTGATTTTTCAGCAGCGTATAAAACAGCTTTTCTGAAGTTCTCATAAAATATATCAGTGTCTTCATGTTCCATGGAATTATGATCTATTGACAATAGAGTTGACTCATAGAGGTTCCAGTCAGCACTATTGTATAAAAACTTAGGAATCATATCTTCAACTTCTTCTTCATCTTGAATCTTTTCATTTAGTGTAAGAACAATAGGGAAATGATCACTTCCTAATGTGTCTTCCTCTGTTATCCAATTAGCATTCAATGATATATCAGGAGATACTAACGTTAAGTCAATAGAGGTTGGCCTGTGATTTGAAACATCAGGAACTCTTGTTATACTTCCATCATTCAATAAAACTAATTTGGAATCCACAATATTTTCAACAAAGCGATTGCATGTTGTGATAGGGCAATCTGGTTCCCAAAACGGAGAATGTGCATTAAAATCTCCCAATATGATCCAATTTTTTTCTGAAGAAGGAAGGTGTCTTTATCCAGTCTGAATTATCTGTGTTTGGGCCTTTTGGATAATATACAGAAAGTATATTTATACTAGAATCATTGCTCATTTTTAATGATAACCCGGTAATAAAAAATTCTTCTTTATCTTTGCTGTTTTAATTGAGGTCTAACTTCAAAGATCTATAATTAAGGTCTGATCTAACATATATTGCAGTCTGAACTCTTTTAGTTGATGTACTACAGTTATATAGAGGAGGGTAGTAGAATCCCTTGAATTGAGGTAATTTACTTTGTTCTACATATAAAGACTGCAAAGCCAAAATACAAAAGTTGTTGAATAAATGTAGTTCTCAAAATGAAGTAGATTTTTAACGATGGATCTACAGTTCCATTGTAGAACAGTAATATAATTGTCAACATGTTTCATAATAAGTGGTTGAATAAAACGTTATAAACAGACGTTGGGCAAAAGTCAGTAAGGTTGAAATACGGACCCAAGGTTGTCGCGAGCACCAGGGAAAGGCACTCTGGGGATGGCGCAGGCCTGTAGCCATTGCTGGATGTCCCCGATGACCACTGAAACCATGTCCACTGGCAGGGTATTGGGGCGCCTCCTGTGGGGCCGTTCCCAAAAGATGCGGTGGACGTGACGCCCCAAGTTGCCAGCGAGGATGCTGGTGCCCCTGTCTGACGGGTGGATGTAGTCCTTCATCAGCCTGTGGTTCGTGGAGTCCAAGTTCTCATGGGACAGAAGGGACACGTTGTGCATGGGGAGCTCTGCAAGCAGTAAGGCGTTGAACATCTCCCGCTTGCTTTGCAGATGTCGATCCTTCACTGGGGCCACTCTACTAACAACTATCTTGGTGTTTGGATGATTGCTTTTGCTTGTTTTACAAGTGCGGACATCTCTGACACGACTGTCTTAGGATCTTTTCCTTTTAAATCGTTGATCCCACAGTGAAACACCAAGCAGTCAGCAGTCTTCACCGCTTGGTGTCGCCTAGGTTTTTTGCACAGGCCTCCAATCGGTAGGATGGTTTTGAAACCAGATGTACACCGTACGCGTACCCCAAACGACGTGGGTTTATCTTCTCCATCGTGGAATCATGGAATAGAATAACCTTAGGCAGACCAGACTGGTTGACGTCATCCCTCTTTTCATTATGTTTTGACGACATGACAGGCTTGGATTTGTGTTCGTGTGAAAAAGAATCGGCGTCATTCTTAATATGTTTGACGTCACAATTCTGGCCTGACCTTGCTGGGGATGTTTTTTGCCTTTTTGAAGGAGATTTCAAGCATGCGGCGTAAGATGGGTACGTTAGTGAAGGTGATGGAGTGTCACACTCACTGTTGCTTTGGAGGGAGCTGGTCTGGGTGGCAGAACAGATGGTAAGTGGTTTGCTCCTCTCATCTCTCCTTGCCGTGCCTCGATGGTGGTCTCCTCTCGCAACGCAGATGTAGTGCGTGTCTTCCGCATGCTCTCTTCTAAACTGGAGATTTTTTCACTCATCTTCAGAATGACGTCCTTTAGCCCCTTGATCTCAGAGAGGGCTTTTTCACAGAAGCAGGTTCGTTCGGCGTCTTCTGAAATGTCAGGTAGTTGGTAGTCACCGGTGAATTTTCGAGACTTTCAGCCGTTTCTCCATCTGACTGACGATGTTCTCCAAAACTGGATTTTTTTTCACCGCCGGCACTTTCTGTGTCTATTGTTTCGACGTTCGTCGATTTAGGCAGCTTTTTGGGTTTCCTCCGTGTCGATGCGGTTTTCGATTTTGCCATAGTTGAGCGATTTTCTTTCCTCTGCTGTAATGTCCTCTGACTAATCCGCCATGTTGGCGCAGGAATCCGGTAAAGCTCCAGCTCGTGACGGCATTCCACTAGCAGTCATCATCATGATATACAAGAATAACACTCGATTTTTGGACCTCAAGAGCGTCTATTTTCTGTTCTCTTTTCCTTTCTATCTTTGGACAAAATATGCACACATTGCATCAGGTGGTGGTGAATGTGATAATAATAAAATACATTAAATAAGTATTTGTGATGTGTGGCAAATGTGTATCAAATTTTGTAATCATACTGTAAACACAACCGTTTTAAAAATTTTTTGGGTCGATCTCAGAGCAAATCATTGGATACAAGGTGATTTTGTGACCTTTGTGTACAACACATCATATGTGCTACAGACATTGTAAATGAAATTTATCACTTTTATGGTCAGTTATGTGAAATGGGCCAAGTGGAAGAATGTAATATCGACCAGCTTGTGGAAGAGCTTCCCTAACTCGACAATGAAGATTCTGTTACTCTCGAAGAAAAAAATGACATAAGAAGAAGCAGCTGCAGCACTTAAAATATGATTTACCTCTGTTCAGGAGCAGTTATGTCCCTTGATATCTTAATGGAGTGTCCTGCGCGTGCCTGTACCCATTGTCAACACAGCGCAGGCCTCCAAGGGTGGTACAGGACTGCTCTAAAGGCAGGTAAAGACAGTGCTTCTCTGGGTCCTCCCCAGCACCTTCGTGTGTTTCTTTTCTTTTTTCTTCTTCTTTTCTTATGAGCTTGTTCCGTGACAGTATCCAACTGGCCAACACAACAATGGTTCGCTGTTCTTCAACATCTCTGCTGCCATCCAGTAGAACTCAGGTACAGACGCCATCTTCTTCACCTACCCAGCAACCTCAGTGCAGTTCATCCTCTCATTCAGAAACATCGGCTAAACCTTCTTGTCTGCAGAATCTCGGCACAAAGTTCTTAACTTCCGCTTTATCAAAAAATTCAGTTGCTCTAATCGTGGATTCAGGAGACCCAACACCCATAAGTCCTACAACACCACAATCAAAAATGGCAGAAATTTATAACCAGAAATAAAATCACTAATTGTACTCATGTGCATGTGGCAATTTTTTTGGCAAAACTGTATGCTGCAGGTGCTAGTTGTATAGAGAGTTGTCATCTTCCCTTCGGGCGTTCCACTTCATGTTAAAAGAATATCACGTGTCAAAAGTTTGTTGTGAGGCATTCCTCAATTGTTCAATGTTGTTTTCTACATTACTGTATGCTATGTTCACAATCTGGCTCCACAATTGCTTTGTTATACATTACACATAATTAACTGGCGACTTTAACTTTTGCTGCTATGAACGGTCAGGGACTGGGTAATATGAAAAAAAGAAGGGACGTCTTCCATTATCTTAAGCAGAAACACTTTTTCATACATTGTTTGCAAGACACTCATTTAAGTAACGAATTAGAAAAAAATATGAAAAACTCAGAATCGGCGTATAAATGCGTGTTTGCTTCTTATAAATCAAATTCTAGAGGAGTCGTTGCTCTCTTTTTAAATAACTTTGAATTAAAGGTAACTAATATTCATCCTGATGAAAAAGAAACTTCATACTGGTACTATCTACTCCTTTTGAGAAAGATTTCCTTTTGGTGAATGTTTATGGGCCTAACAAGGATGATCCAACATTTTATAATACACTCAAGGAAATCATAAAAAGTTACAAAAATAATAATGTAATTGCAGTTGGTGATTGGAATATCACATTAAACCCAGCTATGGATCGTGATAACTACGTACTTGATACAAATCCAAGAGCCAGAAAAATGCTAGAAATTATGACAGAGAACTAGGATTGACAGACGTCTTGAGAGAAAGCTACCCAGAATGTAGGCGTTACACTTGGCGAAAGCCAGCACCATTGAAGCAAAGCAGACTGGACTTTTTCTTGCTATCAGATTATTCGTACTGGTATTTTGATGATGCTGACATTGTCCCAGGGTACCGGTCTGACCACTCAATAGGTACACGGCGCCTGAAATTCGGTAAAAATGAAAAGAAACATACTTTTTGGAAACGCAACTCTTCCTTGTTTAAGGAAAAATAAAATGTGGATGAAAGTAATAAAGAAATCATGAATGTGACAAAATATTACTCAGCAGATGTCTTCAGTTGTGAACAATAAATGAAATAGATACATCTAAGACTCAACTGAAAATCTCGAACAAATTGTTCTTGGATTTTGTACTATGAAAGTAAAGGTAAAACTATTTTGCACGCTACAATGAAAAACAGGAAAAATGCAGAAACTGAAATAAACTAATGACAGAAATTCAAACTCTGGAAAAGATGGATGATAAAACAGAACGCGAAATGAAAAGGTTACTAGAGAAAACTCAAGAGCTCAGAGCAATTAGAGATACCAAAACGGAAGGCGTACTATTAAGATGAAAACCCAGATGGGTTGCTGATGGTGAAAAAAATCTAATTATTTCTATAGGCTTGAGAATAAAAATTATATTATAAAATATATGACAAACCTCGTAACTAAGGATGATGAGGTAATAGACTATCCAAACGAAATGTTACATGAAGTGATGACATTTTATTAAAACCTGCATAAGAGAAGGAACGTAGAAAGCTGTGTTGTAGAAAGTTTAGTCAATAAAATCCCAAAACTATCACAAGAACAAGATGCGATGTTCGACTGTCTAATAACTATTGAGGAAGCAAGTCAGGCATTAAAATATTTGAAAATTGGCAAAAGTCCAGGCACTGAAGGATTCATGGTTGAACTAAAACATATTTTGGACACAGCTAGGTCCATTTGTTTTGAGGTCACTTAACGAAGCATTTAAACATGGGGAACTTTCATCAACACAGAAAGAAGGCCTAATTATTTGCATCCCCAAAGGCGACAAACCTGAAGAAGTTTTTAAAAACTGGTGACCGATATCTGTTCTCAATGTGATATACAAAATAAGATCTTCATATATTTCCAGCAGAATTAAGAACGTATTACCAACACTTATAAACGAACATCAGACTGGATTCATAACGAACAGATACATAGGAGACAATATTAGATTGATATATGATATGATGAAATACCTGAAAATGAAAAAAAATCTTCCTGGCTTGCTACCCAGTATTGAATTTGAAAGAGCCTTCAATTCCTTGGATAGGAGTTTATGTTTAAAGTTTTAAAAGCATATGGATTTGGAGACGATGTTTGCTGCTGGGTTAAAACTTTATACAAAGACATCAAATCAACTGCAATTGTAAATGGTCAGATTGCACAATGGTTCAAAATTGAAAGAGGTTGTGGGCAGGGAGACCCTATTTCTCCACATTTGTTTATCCTTTGCACAGGAAGTTTAGCTATCATGATCAGAGAAGACGAATCCCTAAAAGGAATCAAGATAAATAGTATTGAACACAAAATTTTGCAGTTTGCATATGATACACAGTTGATAAATTAGGGTAATGGAGAATCGTTTAACTGTTCCATATTCATCCATGACAGATTTGGCAAGGTATATGGTCTGTTTACAAACTGTGATAAAACACAGGCAATTTGGCTTGGAAGTAAGTAAAGATAAAAAAGGGCATACTGCCCCCATATGAAAATGATACGGAATCCCCCTAAATTCAAAATCCTGGAAATTTGGTTTATTCAGGATTTAAACAATTGTGAAACCATAAATCATGATGAAAAATTCGGAGATGCAAAAGTGTTACTTAATATCTGGATACAACGAACCATTACTCCAACTGGGAGAGTAGCTGTTTTAGAATCTTTATTCTTATTGAAACTTGCACATCTTAGGATTTTGTTGCCAGATCTCCACCTGACAACTTCATACAAAAACTCCAAAAACTATGCTTTCAATTTGTTTGGAATGAAAAATGTAACAAATTTAATATAAAAAAAACCCAACAACTTAAAGTGTGCAACAAGGTTGTCTGAACATACCTGAAATCAGAAAGTATATCTATGCCCTTCAACTTTCATGGCTCAGAAAAAAAAGGGGAAACCACTCCCACCAAAACCAACAAATGAGGCAGACATGACAGTGAGGAACAGAACCCAGCACAATCGTTGGCAGGAACGACGAACCGCCCCCTCGCGTCAGCCAACGCTGATCCCCACCTTGACCGCTTTCCCAATCACAGGCGAGCCGCCCCCCAAAACGGCGCCTGTCGGACAGCGCACAGTCCAGAGCAGGGAGCGGGAAGCAGCGGACGAGGCGGAGTCCGACGACCCTGCGAATCCTTTTAAAGGATGACACCGGCTCCTATACGTAACAGCGGCGCAGTGGCAAATAGCGACTGTGTCACAAATCACCCCGGACTTGACGGTAAAACGACCCTATAAGATTACGGATTGCGATTTTGGACTGTGATTTTGCATAGCTATTGAAGGTAACTGAAATATTAAAGGAAAAAAAAAGAAAAAAAAAAGACACACCTAATTTGTTTTCGATGGATAAACTGCGTTAGTGTCTCTAAATGAAAGGTCAAAAAAAAATGTAATGAAAAGGAAATCTTTGTTCTCTAACTTTAGAAAACATCACTTTGAATATCATATGTATAACAGGAACTCATGTAACGGATACAGAGTAGAAGCATGGGAAAGGCAGTGGGGCGGGAACATTTTCTGTAACCAAAGGTACTAATAGGAGTAAGGGGGAAGTTACTATTTTGGTGTCTAAAAATTTATAAGGTTGAGGTAAAGCCAATACTGGTACAAAACGGTATCTTACTTGCTCTGTTGTGAATGATGGTATACAATTGTATGTCAATAGCAAATGTGTATGCACCTGTCAGGTACTGGGGGGTCCACGACGTCCGAACAACAGGAGTGGAGTCAGGCACCCAACCACACTCACCACAAAACCAAAGACCCCAGGACGTACACTCAAAGACAATATTTATTGCACTATACAACAAACTCACACTGCGCACAACACACTAAGTGGGGGTGGGAAACTGGCAGAAGAAGAGGACATGAGAGAAAAGGCAGGAGAAAGAGTGAAAAGAAGAGGCGAGATACAGAGAGATTAGACTACTAGATAGGTGCCAAATAAATTTATAAAAGAAAAACAAATTAAAGATCCACCCCCGTCCCGAGCCCCAATAACACCTCTAATTTTCCCTATAGAAAGAAAAAAGAAATAGAGACAATCAAAATATTCACGATCACAGGGCTAAATTTTCAGAAAGGAAGGGGAAAAAAATAAAGGAAAAAAAAAATGCAGAGGAACAGAGGGGCCTGGACCACTACCACACCACTCAGACACTTCCAATAACACACTCATCTTGTGTCATCCAAGTCCAATGATGTCTTGATGGAAGTCGGGACTTCCAGCCGGCGAGTGAAGCACCAGCACCCCTCCTGCCGTCGCCTCAGCAGCACTTCCCAGCACCGCAGCCAAGGAGGGGTAGGTCCGTGGAGTTCCGAGGAACCCAGACCGCGAACCACCAGAAAACAACCAAATAAGCAAGCCTAAGGCTGG
This sequence comes from Conus ventricosus, assembly GCA_018398815.1. Classification (NCBI taxonomy): domain Eukaryota; kingdom Metazoa; phylum Mollusca; class Gastropoda; order Neogastropoda; family Conidae; genus Conus; species Conus ventricosus. Next base: position 42,926,953 of record CM031629.1, on the reverse strand, counting down.
TGGTCAGTACCAGGCTGGGAATATGATTCCGTTTGGTCAGTGTCAAGGGTTGTGGTCGGTTGGTCGAGGCAAAAGAAAGAGAAGAGTGTACGAGGGAGATAAGAGGGAGGAAAGACAGCAGATAGAGAATGAAAGCAGAAAAATGAGTCCGTCCAATAAAGAAAGAGTAGGCGTCCATCGAAAATAAATACTGAGGTAAGGAAAAAGGGCTGTATTGTCAAGTCATGTCACACATGATACAGGCCCTAATCTCAATTAATAAATGTTTTAATGCAAACCTGATAAATTTGCCACGATCAACTTCCTTAATATTGGTCCATCTATTTCAATCCAAAACTGACATAGGTAGGAACATTTAGAAAAATATGCATTGAATCAACAGGTGATTGAGCACCACTGGAAGACTTCCCTTTAAATTAAAAAAAAAAAAAACACTAATATTCGAACCATCACCCGTAGGCATTTTTGCTCTTGTATATTAAAATGGATTATGCTATAATGAACATCATCACCCGCAAACATGCACACAAGTATTATGCATTAAACGAAGGGACGAAACATGGGAGGAGGAAACAGACTGGAGAGAGGGTGGATGAGTGTTCCACACCCACCCCCGGTAAACTTTGCCTCACAAAACACCGCGGTTCACCTCATGATCAAAATCTCCTCCAACAAAATAAAACAGGCTCTAGCCTCACCAAAAAGCAAATGGATGTAAAATTATGAAGTACGACGGCAAAAGTTATGAAACTATTCTTTTGCTCTATGCGTGAGCAACTCGACCGGCATATCTCGCACTCAAGATTTTTGCAGGCAACAAAACAAACCCTGCACAAGAAGCAGACGAAAACCAGCAGAACACGCAAACCTTTTAGAGAGAAACTAACGATAGAAAAAAATTAAGACCTCCACCTTAGAATTTGAATAAGTGATTTACTTTACACGAACCGTGAGGAAAAAGCACGCGAAGAAGCCTATCTCAAGGAACAAAACGTCACTTACCAACAGGCTTGTGAAAAGCTAGCCGTATGCTACGCTCTGCTCACTGAAGAAACCAGCGTCTCCAACACCAGGCTCCCAACTCCCCGACGAGGAAAAGAATGGTCGTGAGACCACAGCCCCAGCCCTGGTCAGCAGGAAGAGAGCTCCCAAGTCACCAACCACCAAAAACCCCTATGCCCAATCCAATGAAGGATAGTACTCCGGGGTGAGGTGAAGATTCCAATGAAGAAATCAAAACAGCAATGAAGCTGAACCCGAAAACGCTACCAGGGAGAAGAATGTCTTCGACTCGAGGCTGGACTTTCGCAAAGTGCCAAGAGACGACCCCGTGAACAAAAACGTCAGCTTCGATTCTAGGGTGAGTAAACACGAGAATCTCCGAGAAAAACTGAGCATGCGTGTCAGACCTGACACAGCGAGGCCTCGCGGAAACCCGTGGACAGTTACAGGTAGGAGGAGGATGATGAAAACAGATTATATAGAGGGGGAAGGATGGAGGAAAGGCTACACTGGAACAAGAAATAACGAAAACAGGACCCAAAACATATTGCTAGGGTTTCTGTCGTCGGATGGGAAATAAAAACGAACAGGAAGGATCTCCCCACCTGAATATTACCCCTGACAAAAACCTGTTCGTGACAACACCCCCCGACGAAAAAGTCTAGTGCCACTGAGGCATAGACTATCCCAGCCTATGAACAGAAACAGTGACACTACAATAATGCGAAGAGCGAACCGAGAGGAAAACAGGATGCGACACCAAGTCGCGAACAACTATTGGTTACACATTCAACCATAGCACGTGAAAGCAGCAATCAAGAACTGGACTCAGGAATTGATCACTCCAGCCGACTCAAGTAATCTGCCTCTACATTGTCCCTTCCCGGAATGTGACGGAACTGAAAAGCTAAACTCTGAGCTCCATGGCCCAACCCATGAGCCTCTTGCTAACAGGGCGGATTCTGTGGAGATACTGGAGGGGATGGTGATCTGACTCCAGGATAAACTCCTTCCCATACAAATATGGATAGAACCGTCTGGTAGCCCAGACCACAGCAAGGCACTCTTGTTCAATAGTGTGGTAATTTTTCTCAGCGCCCATCAATTTCTTGCTGGCATAAGCCACTGGGAGAAGACCGTTGCCTTGGTCTTGTAACAGCACAGCTCCAAGACCTACGTTGGAAGCATCAGTCCGCAGGAACGAAGGGCTTACTCAGGTCTGTGAGCTGCAGAACGGCTGGCTGGTGACTGCCCTTTTCAGACTGTTGAAGGCTTCAGTGTCCGTGTCACTCCACAAAAGGGTTCTCCGGCTTTGGGCTGAGGTCTTGTCAGTCAGGGGCTTGGCGATATCCGCGAATGAGGGATGAACTTCCTGTAATAACCGACAAGGCCCAGGAAGGAACGAAGCTCCTTTTTTCGTTTTGGGAGGTTTTGCACTCTCTACACGGTCGATCTTGTCTCGTTCCGGTTGGAGATAGCCTCTCCCGACAACGTGTCCTAAGAACTCGATGTCGGCCTCCCTAGCTGACACTTGGTTGGCCTGTAGCTAGCTGACACTGTAGGAGACGGGCAAACACGAGCTGGATAACCTCCACATGTCGATGCCAATGTTCTGTTGCCAGCAGAAGGTCATCGATATAGTTGTGAGCCTCAGGCAGTTGAGGGGTTGCAGCATCATCCTCATGATCCTGCTGAAGACAGCTCCTGCCGTCTTGAGTCCGAAAGGCATGACCTTAAACTGGTCTATGTCCCTCTGGAGTGGTAAACGCAGTTTTTTCGCGGTCTGAAGGCTCCATAGGAATTTGCCAATAGCCTTTGGCGAGGTCAATCTTGGAGAAGTACCGAGCCTGAGCTAACTGTGCAAAGATCTTGTCGATCTCAGGCAACGGTTCTGCATCGAATCTCAAGATCTTGTTCAGCCTCCTGAAGTCTACACAGAACCTCATCCTGCCATCGGTCTTGCGTATCAGAAGTATGGGGACGAATAGGGAGAACTGCACCGTTCTATGACGTCCATCTGCAACATGGAGTGTATCTCTTTCTTAATCACATCCATCTGAGAATGAGGTAGAGGATATTGTTTTGACCCTGACGGGATCTCCGGGTTAGATCAAGTGCACAAGTTCCTAAGTTGCACTTCAGCGGAACGTCCGTAAGGATGTCTTGGTATTCCTTACACAGATCCAGCACTTGACTTCGTTGACTCTCCAAAAGGTGGTTGGAGATCTTGACGTCCTCCCATGTCTCTTCTTGTTGAAGAGCCAAACACGGAATGTCAAACTCCAATGGTGGCACCTCTGCAGTCTCCTCAATCACCATAGGGGTGAAACCAGCCTGGCATTGCTCACGGCGCTCATACTTTTTGAGTAGGTTGGCGTGCACCAACTTGTCCTTCCCGCGCACGCGTATCACATAATCCCAGTCCCTCACGCGCTTGAGAACTGGGAAGGGACCCTGCCAGGATAGCGTAGCTTGTTATGGTGGAGCGGGAGCAGCAGCAGGACTTCATCTCCAGGCTCATACCATCGCTGGCGAGCCTTCCTGTCATAGTACATCTTGTACCTTTTTTGCGCTTGGGCCAAATTTCTGTGGGCTAATTCGCAGGTGGATGCGATCCGCTCTTTGAGGTCGAGCACATATTCCACCTGTGTCTTGACTTCTGCTGGGAACTGTCGGAGGTCCACTGTTGGCGGAGAACAGACATTGGTACCTTCACTGTGCGACCATAGAGCAAACTCGAATGGTGAGAACCCCAAGCTCTCTTGAGGCCACCTCTCGATACGCAAAATAGCACAGCTGGCAAAAATCGATCCCAATCCTTGGGCTGTTCCTGCGCTAGACGGCGTATCATTTGCTTGAGAGTACCATTGAATCGCTGTATGAGTCCATTAGCTTGACATGGTAGGGCGTGGTAACCTCCTGTGGATCTGGAGAAGCTTATACACCTCTGACATGACGTCGGACATGAACTGGGTCCCCTGGTCAGACAGAACTTTTTCAGCAATTCAGTCCTAGTCCACATGTTCCAGAGTGCTTCTGCAACAGTCACGGCGTCAATCCTCTTCAAAGGTGTCGCTTCCGGATACCTCGTTTAGCGTAGTCGACCATCACCAAAACATGCTTGTGACCACGAGCTGAAGCTGGGACGATGGGACCGATCAGATCCACACCAACTTTGGGCGAATGGTGTACCGATTAAGGGTACTTTTCCCAGAGGCACACGAGTGTTACATCCTTTCGGCGTCGTCCTTTGGCACGCGTTGCATGTCCGGCAATACTTCCTGACGTCAGAGGCAATACCAGGCCAGTAGAATTCTGCTGACTCGCTCCCAAGTCCGACGGGCTCCTAGGTGTCCTGCCATGGGCGTGTCGTGCCCCAGTCGTAACACGGTGTTACGCAGTTCCTTGGGCACCACTAACTGCGTGGCTGTCAGAGTAGGAGTGACGAAACGGCGATGTACTAGCCCCTTCCGTCGGACGAACTCCACGGTGTTCTCCCCAGTTGCCTTAGGCCCCTTCTCCACCAGCATGTCGAACCTTGTTTAGGGTGGGATCCTTTGCCTGAGTGACTTGATAGTATCCAGCTCCAGGGTGACCGTCTGCTTCTGAGAAAGAGGTTTTAGTAACGGCCATAAAGCTTTCTTTCTCCTTGGCCTGAGAACGTGTGGTTACAGCCGCAACCACGTCTGGAGGGAGCTCAGGTGAGATCCGTCGGGGTTCTCCACTCTCAAAACGAACGAATTCCCAATGAGAGAATATGCTGGTTTCTTGAGAGCTACAGCCCAAACTTTGCCTTCAAAGTAGGGGGTGGAGATATCAACAAGGACCTGCACGCGGCGCTGGCACACTCAGAGCCACTGCATTTAGTTCGCTCAACGCTTTGCCTTTTGACCCCACTAGGCCCTAACCAGTCAGCCCACCGCACTGCCAGATGCTGTGTGTGTTTGGACGCTTCGGAGACTGGTGCAACATCATCAAGTTATATTTACTGTACAGTTGTTTTTAGACTATAATTTCTGTGTGTCAGCAATAGCTCAGTGAGTACTTGAGAATGTGACAAAAACTGGCATTTCGATCAGCTCTGTGAGTACCATAATTAAGCATGTGTTTAAAACTTTCTGACAGAACTTTGCAACCGGCAAAACCTATAGCCTGCGCGCGCGTGCGTCGTTGGCTGATGTGCTTGTAAGCCGAAGTAGGTCAAACCAAAGACTGTACGCCCTACAGGGCGAACTATCTTTGGTCAAACTTTGGGAAGCATCTTTGTGAATGAAAAGTTAGCATGTGTAAAGGGGTCGTATTTACACTGTTAAACACAAATTCTTCATTGTTTTTCCCCCGGGGGGAAAGGGGGGGGGGGGGGGCCCGGGGTAAGGGGGGGGGCCGGGCCCTTTGGGGGGGGGGGGGGAAAGGGGGGGGGGGGAAAAGGGGGGGGGGGGGGCCCCCCCCCCGGGGGGGGGGGGGGGGGGGGGTTTTCCCGGGGGGGGGAAAGGGGGGGGGGTTGTTTTCCCCGGGGGGGGGTTTTTAAAAAAAAAATTTTGGAAAAAATTGGGGTTTTTGGGGGAAAAAAAAGGGGGGGGTTTTAAAAGGGGGGAAAAGGGGGGGGGTTTTTTTTTAAAAAAAAAAATTCCCGGGGGAATTAGGGGGGGGGGGAAAAAAAAAAAGGGGGGGGGGGGAAAAAAAAAAAGGCCGGGGGGGTTGGGGGGGGGGAAAAAGGGGTTTGGGGGGGAAAAAGGGAAAGGGTTACCAAAAAAAAACCCCAAACGGGGGGGGGGCCCCAAAAAAATTTTTGGGGGGAAAAAGGGGTAAGGGGTTTTGAAAAAAAAAAGGGGGGGGAGGGAGGGGGAAAAAAGGGTTTTTAAAAGGGGGGGGGGGAAAAGGGGGGGTTTTAAAATTTTGGGGGGGGGGAAAAAAGGGGGGGGGGGGGGTAAAAGGGGGGGGGGGGGGAAAAAGGAAAAGGGGGGGGAAAAAAGGGGTTTTTGGGAAAGGGGGGAAAAAAAAGGGGGAAAGGGGGGGGGGGAAAAACCCCCTTTTTGGGGGGGGGCCCTTTTTAAGGGGGGGGGGGTTTTTGGGGTAAAAAAGGAAATTTTTTTTGGGGGGAAAGGGGGAAAAAAAAAAGGGGGGGAAAGGGGGGGGGGAAAAAAAAAATTTTTTAAAAAAAAAAGGGGGGGAAAATTAAAAAGGGGGGGGGGGGGGGTTTTTTTTGGGGGGGGGGGGTGGGGGGGGGGTTTGGGGGTGGGGTTGGGCAAGGTGGGGGGGGTGGGGGGGGGGGGGGGGAAAAAAAGGGAAAAAAAAAAAGGGGGGGGGGAAAAAAAAAAGGGGGGGGGAAAAAAAGGGGGGGGGGGGGTGGGGGGGGGGGGGGGGGGGTTTTTTTTCCGGGGGAAAAGGGGGGGGGGGGAAAAAAAATTTTTGGGGGGGAAAAATTTTTTTTGGGGGGGGGGAAAAAAAAAGGGAAAAAGGGGTTAAAAAAGGGAAAAATTTGGGGGGAGGGAAAAGGGGGGGGGGTTTTAAGGGGGGAAAAAAAAAAAGGGGGGGAAAATTTTGGGAAAAAGGGGAAAAGGGGGGAAAGGGGCCCCGGGGAAGGGGAGCCAAAAAAGGGGGGGAAAAAAAAGGGAAAATTTTTTGGGGGGGGGAAAAAGGGGGGGGAAAAGGGGGAAAAAAAGGGGGGAAAAAAACCCCGGGGGGGGGGTTTGGGGGGGGGGGGGGGGGGGGGGGGGGGGGGGGGGGGGGGGGGGGGGGGGGGGGGGGGGTTGGGGGGGGGGGGGGGTTTTTTTTTGGGGGGGGGGGGGGTTTTTTGGGGGGGGGTAAATGGGTTTTTTTTTTTGGGGGGGGGGGGGGGGGGGGGTTTTTTTTTGGGGGGGGAAAATTTTTTTTTCCCCCCTTTTTTTTTTTTTTTTTAATTTTTTTTTTTAAAAAAAAAAAACCCGGGGGGGGGGGGTTTTGGGGGGGGGGGGGGGGGGGGGGGGGGGGTGGGGGGGTGGGGGGACCGGGGGGGGAAAAAAAAAAAGGGGGGGGGGGGCCCCCCCCCCCCCCTTTTTTTTTCCCCCCCCCCCCCCCCCCAAAAAAAAAGGGGGGGGAAAAAATTTTGGGGTTTTTTTTGGGGGGGGGGGGGGGGGGGGGGGGGGGGGGGGGAAAAAAAAAAGGGGGGGAAAAAAAAAGGGGGGTTGTTTTTTTTTTAAAAAAAAAACCCCCGCCCTTTTTTTTTTTTTTTCCCCCCCCCCTTTTTTTTTCCCCCCTTTTTTTTTTTAAAATTTTTTTTTTTTTTTCCCCCCCCCCCTTTTCTTTTTTTTTTTTTTTGGGGGCCCCCCCCCTTTTCTTTTTTTTTTTTTTTTCCCCCCCTTTTTTTCCCCCCCCCCCCCCCCCCCCCCCCTTTTTTTTTCTCCCCCCTTTTTTTTTTTCCCCCCCCTTTTTTCTTTTTCCCCTTTTTTTTGGGGGTTTAACCCTTTTTTTTTTTTTTGGGTTAAAAAAAAATTTTTTTTTTTTTTGTTTCTTTTTTTTTTTTTTTCCCCCTTTCCCCCCCCCCCCCCCTTTTTTTCCCCTTTTTTTAAAAAAAATTTTTTTTTTTTCCCCCCCCCCCTTTTTTTTTTAAAAAAAACACACACCCCCCCCCCCCAACACACACCCCAACACACTCCCCCCCCCTTTTTTGGGGGGGGGGCCTTTTTTTTTTTTTTTTTTTGTTTTGTTTTTTTTAAAAAAAAAAATTTTTTTTCCCCAAAAACCCATTTTTTTTGGGGTTTTTTTTTGGGGGGGAAGGGGTTTTTTTTTTTTTGGGGGGTTTTGTGGGGGTTGGGGGTTGGTGGGGGGTTGTGTGTGTTTGTGTGTGTGGGGGCCCCCGGGGGGTGGTTTTTTGGGGGGGGAAAAAAGGGGGGGGGGGGGGGAAAAAAAAAGGGGGGGGGGCCCCTTTAATTTTAAGGTTTTTTTCCCCCCCCTTTTTTAAAAAGGAAAGGGGTTTTTTTTTTTGGGGGGAAACCCCCCCCTTTTTTTTTCCCGGGTCAAAAACCCTTTAAGGGGGGGGGGGAAAAAAAAAAAGGGGGGTTTTTTTTTTCCCCCCCTTTTTTCCCCGGTTTTTTGGGTTTTTTTCCTTTTTAAAAAATTTTTGGGGGGCCCAAAAAAACCCTTTTTAAAAAAAAAAAATTTTCCCAAATTTCCCCTTAACCGTTTTTCCCTTTTTAAAAAAAATTTTTTTTAAAAAAAAAAAAATTTTTAAAAAAAAACCCCCCCGGGGGGGGGTTTTTTTTTAAAAAAAAATTTAAAAAAAAAAAAAATTTTTGTTTTTAAAATTTTTAAAAAACCCCCCAATTAAAAAGGGGGCCCCGGGGCCCCGGGGCCCCCCCCCGGGGCCCCAAAACCGGGGGAAAAAAAGGGGTTTTTTGGGAAAGGTTTTAAAAAAAATTTTTTTTTCCCCCCTTTTTTTTTTTCCGGGGGGTTTTTTTTAAACCCCCCCTTTCCCCCCCCAAAAAAATTTTTGGGGGGGGGGGCCCCCCCCCCCGGCCCCCCCGGGGGGGGGGGGAAAACCCCCCCCAAAAAATTTTTTGGGGGGGGTTTTCCCCCCCCCCAAAAAAAAAAAAAAGGGGGGCCAAGGGGCAGAAAAGGGGTTTTTTTTTTCCCCAAACCCAAAAAAAAAAACCCCCCCCCCCAAAAATTTTTTTTTTTAGGTTTAAAAATTTTTACTGTACAAACGAAAGCTTTCAAAATTTTTTTTTTTTTTTTTTGGGGGGGGTTTTTAAAAAATTTTTTTTTTTGGAAATTTTTTTTTAAAAAAAGGGGTTTTTTTTTTTTCCCCCCCCTTTTTTTTTTTTTAAAAAAAAAAAAACAAAAAAAAAAAAAAAAATTTTTCTCTAAAATCTAAAATTTTAAAATTTTGGGGGGGGTTTTTTTTTTTTTTTAAATTAAAAGGGAGAAAAAATTTTCAGTCACCTTAACCCCCCCCAAAAAAAAAAAAAAAAATTAAAAAAAAAAAATTTTTTTTTTTTTTTTTTTTTTAAAAAAAAATTTTTTTTTTTTTTTTTTTTTTTTTTTTTAAAACCAAAAAATTTTCCTTCTTTTTTCCCCCCCCCCTTTTTTTTTTTTCCATTTTTTTTTTAATTTTTTTTTTCCCTTTTTTTTTTCCCCCCCCCCCCAAATTTTTTTTTTTAATTCTTTTTTTCCCCCTTCATTTTAAATTTTAAAAAACCCCCCCCCCCTTTTTAAAAAAATTTTTAAAAATTTTTTATAAAAAAAAAAAACCCTTTTTTTTTTTTTTAAAAGGTTTTTTTTTTAAAAACCCCCCCAAAAAAAAATTTTTAGGGGGGGGTTGTTTTTCCCCCGGGGGGAAAAAAATTTTTTTTTAATTTTTCCCCCCCCAAAGGTTGATTAAAATTTTTTTTTTTTAAATTTTTTTTTTTTAAACCACCATTTTTAAAACCCCATGTTCTATTTTTATCAAAAAAATTTAAAATTTTAAATTTTTTTAAAATATTATTGGGTTTTTAAAAGGAAACCCAAAAAAATTTTTTTTTTATTGGCGGTGCTGGCGTGGTGTTGTTTCTGTTTTTAAAAGGTTTAGATTTTTTTTTTACTTTCTTTTTTTTTTTTTGTTGCCCTTCTTTTTTAAAATTTTAAAAACCGTAATTAAAATGCCCCCAGCGCGCAAGGGCGCCCAAAATTTGGAAAAAGTTTTAAGTTTTAATTTTCCATAAGACTTTGGTGCCCCCTTTTGGAAAAAATTGTTTTGTTCTGGAGCTGGGATTGGGTTTAACTGTTTGGGGGTTGGCGGTGTTTGTTTTCTTTTTTGGGGGTTTTTTTTGTGATTGTTTAAATTTAATTTTCTTTGTCTGTTTTAACTCTTTCTACTTTTTTCCCCGCCCCGCAACACGCCCAGGGGTTTCTTTTGCTTTTCAAATCGTCACTATCTTACCTGATTCAGTGTTTTCGATTCGTGTTTTCTGATACGGGTGATTTTCCGACTCGTTTATTTTGAAGGGAAATAAAAAACTATATGATTAAAAGGAAATTTAAACATGATTAAGGCGGTTTAAAAATGTTTTCCCAAAACTGTAAAATAGATCCAGCTTAGGACTCTAAAAGACTTTGGTTTTTTAAAAAATGGTTTCCGCGTTAAATTACATAAAAACTTGTTCAGAAAAATGGGGCCCTTTTTACGAAAGGTTTTTGTACCCAAAATAAGAACCCTTTTGGGCCCAAAGCTTTTCACCTTTCCCAGACCCCGCTGCGCCTTAATTTCCTGTTTTGATTTTTTTTGTCTTGCGGCGCCCTCTGGGGAATCTGGTTTTTTTGCTGAATTAGTTCCGAGGAAAGTTTTGTTTTCCCCATGCTGCCAAAGAATACAACCTTTCCTTTTTGGGCTTTTGCTTGATCACAACCCTTTTTCTTTTTTAAATTTTAGGAAGGTTTGGCCCCCCTTTTAGCTTGTATAGTTTATCGCTGTTATGTTTTTTTATTAATTATTAAATTTTTTTTATTTTTTAAAAAGAGCGCCCCGAAAAAAACCCGTCGCCCCAAACCCTTTTTATCCATTCTGGTTATTGGGGTTTTAAGTGTAGGATTCACGTGCCCCGGGAAAAGCTTGTTAAAAAATTAAACCCGGGAGATCTTGGCAAAATGGCTTTGAGGGGTTTAGCAAAGCTAATTTGCTTTTATTACAGCTTCGCTTTGTACGAAAAATTTTTTAGTTAAAAAGGGGAATTTAAATTTCCCGAGAATTAAAAATGTAAAAAAAATACATTTTTAAAAAATGGTTCATCATAATGTGATAGGTGGCGCTGTGGTGAATGCGCTTGCTTTTAGGGAAGTAATTACGCATTTTGTAAACTACGGGAAAGCGACGAAAAGGGGGAAAAAAAAATTTCAAAGCTGTGGGCAACTAGCTGCTGCAAAAAGATCACTATGAAAAGCATAGAAATTTAGCCCGTTTGATTTTTTTAATAAAAACACTGAAAAAAAGGGTCATGCAGCTTACAATTTAAAAATTTGATCAAGCAATAAAAGGGATTATCTAGTAACGGGGGAAAAACCCAAACCCGACATTGCCCCCACCCAAAAATTTAGCAAATTTTAAAACAAAACCCTCAGAAAAAAAAAAAAGATGCAAAGGGAAAACGCGTTTTTTATCGTTGGGATGACTGTTTGTTTTTTTTGTTGCGATAATATCCGCTGAATAAAAATGAAAAAAATTATTATTCACCAAAAGGATTTTGGAAGGGAATCCAGCAATTAAAAAAATTTGCGAAGGCTGGTGTCAGTGAACAAAAAAGAAAGTATGGTTTTTCTAAAAAAGCGATTTTGGGAAATTTATTTACCGGGGCAGACGAATACAGGACCAAACTTTGTCAATTTCAACTCCAAACGACCCCCCTCAAATGGCCTTTTATTTTCCCCCTTGTTTCGATTAGACGAAAAAAGATTTTTTGTACGCAAATTACAGTCAAATTTACATAGCTTCAAGTTACAAAAAGGGGGGAAAACCTTTTTAAAACCCCAAAAAGGTGCTTTGCTGTTGCGTCGCTTTTACAGTGTTAAAACCAGCGAGGGGCCCCTTTTAAAAAATCCTCGATGATTAAAATCGATGAAAGAAAAGAATTTAAAAAGGAAAGTGAATCAATTTTTTGTTGAAACATAGAGGTTTCCCTTAAAAGAGGCATTTCAGGGGTTCACAAGGGTCAAGGCCCTTTTGTCGAAAAATTTAACAAACAGTTAGCTGAAAGAAATTTTCCCTTCCCGTATCACAGAGACTTATTGACCCTTTCTCGTAACACGAATGGGTTAGATGACTGCCTCAGTTTTGCGCGCAATGAAAAATGAGGGGAAATTTTAAAAGGGTAAAACCCCGTACAAGCAATCAAAAAGGAAAAACAAAAAAGGGTTTTTGAAGGAGAGTTTCATCCGGGAAATATTACCCTTTTGGTTTTAAAGTAAGGTACCTTTAATTTTCCGGGGGAAACAGAAGGGGGAAATTTGCTTTAGGGCAAACCCATCCAGTTTGGAGTGTTGATCCATATGAAATAAAAAGAATTGTAAAGATGAATCCCCCCGTGTATTATTTACGGAAACGACACAACAAAAAAAACCGGTCCCCAAAGATCTTTTTTTGAAAGAAGAACTGAAAATAATCCCCCCAGAAACAGTTCCGCTTTATTATTTTACGGTTCTATAATGGCCATATGCATATGAAAACTCTGGATTAACAAACACACGTTTTGTGTTTGTTCTATCTAATGACTTCTTTGTTACAATCAGTTGTGTTGATCTCATGTAGATTAGATCGTAGTTTTACGTTGTCATGATGAAAAGTCTTATTGCCAAACAATGCTTCTTTGTAGTTGTCATGCGATATGTTTGACTGCACAACATGCGAGATATTCCCTTTGCTTTTTGATAGTTTTCTCCTGGCTCGAAATACTGTACATTTTCGACCTTAACCCCACATACTCCTTGATCACCTTTCCAGATAATTCATCTTTCATCTTTCCTTAAACCTTCTTATTAGTAATTGAATGTAAAGGCGAATCTTTAGGATAATCGGATGTGTCGTACCATCCTGCTTCCCCCTTTAGCTACTTCTATTTCCATGTCTTTATAGATGTCTTCAGTAGGGATATCTATAACAAAACTGTCTGTATCTGTGTAAAGTACTCTGGACTCTGGATACAAGGTTTAAAGTAGTCATAAAGAAATTCTAACATCAAAGCTTTGATAATTCTAAAACGGTAAACCCAATAAATACAGGTTTGTCCAATTTGACTTTCTTTTTTTTTCATCATTATGCCAAAAAGCCCATCATGAAATCTTCTAAAGTCCTGATAATTTGGTTTTGAAGTCAGCTTAATTGCTTTGTTCTCTCTGGTGACCAATCTGACATCTTTGCGCTTGTGCGGATTCTCCATAGTCTTTCCAAAACAGCTGTTGTTCATCAGCTTGAAAAAGTCTTTTTCTGAAGCATCTGTGGATTTAGTTCTGAGATCAGTGTTCTTCATGATGTATGGTTTCATGAACTGTTCTTGATCAAAAGCAATTTACGATGAACAGCTGTCAACTTCAAACCATGTCTAAATAAAATTGTAGAAGTCTGTAATGGCAGACATAATTTTTTTTGCCTCGAAGATTAGGCACAAGTTTAGGCGGCTCTCTTGGATTTATCTTTAGACTTTCTGCTGCTAAAGGATAGTCATTATGCAGGTCATGGAGTTCAGGAGGATATTCTAAGTCAACTTCCAGAATGAAACCGCGCTGCTGATCAGGCGTTAAACTGCTCAACCACTTTAATTCTTTTTGAATATTATTTGTACCGCCGCTTGTGTACATTTTAAAGTTGCGTAATGGAAGTGATTGCGCCATTGCCCATCCATACACATTGTTTGCGTCTAAATACATGAGATAGTTAGACCTTTTACTCGGATCATAGTCGTCCAAGTATTTGTTGTTTGCTTTACAGTAATGATGCGACGCCATACTAATTCCCCCACGCAATCCGTTTTCAATCATCTGAATCATTGGTAGGTCAGACAATAAATCAATCTGTACTCCAGTAAACTTTAAGAAAGCATCCCAACTCATCCCGGGCGCAGAAATGTAATGCGCAGGATCCAGGCTGTAATGTTTCATGCAGGGCTTTCTATAATTTTCAAAGACGTCCGCCAACAAACATACATCAGCCATCAAGTAGGAGTCATGATAGTCTCCCATCGTTTTACACTCTAACTTCTGCCACGCATCTTGAGCATGCTGGTAATTGGAGTCACTGATTTCCTTTCCTCTGAGACTAGAAAAGAACGCGCCTTTAGGGGGAAGTGTGTCTTCGTCAAACCTTTCCCAACTGTTCATGTACTCATAAGGGTAAACGCCCTTTCTAACAAGCGTTGGGTCAAAATATTCTTCCGTTATTGGGCAGGATTTTAAGGACATAGCCAGCGGCTCTAATGATCCCATCATGTGCTGCATAGAGTCATAAAAAGACATGTTATTTAAAGCAAAACACATGTACTTTTCTGATGACTGTGCAATGCATGTTACCTGAAGGAGTCGTTACTGCTTTCATTATAAGATGAGAGTCGTAACCTCGCAAGTTGTGAAAGAATATAGGCAGCTTCCATGTCTTTGGTTCAAACTTTAGTTGAAGATTGCATTTACTATGTGCTGCTCCTCTAAACCTTCCACTAATGTGATCATGGTCTCTTACTTTTGGATTTGTTGCTTCTTCACCGAGTTCTAAACCACAAATCCAACAATGTGTGGCTGAGTCATACTGTTCTTGGTCTTCGGGCGTCATTATGATTTCAGATAAATTCAGATTATTAGAACAGTCATTGCGCACTTGCTGCATGCGCTGTAAAAATCTTCTAGCCGCATTTGGTCCTCTGTATAATTCTGGTGTTGAATGAGCGCCATCCGACCTGACAATAATGAAGGCAAATGAACAAATCTGATGATTACTCATTAAGACTGTTTTTCGAAGTTTTGTGGCGCTGGCCCTTCATAAGGAACAATAAGCGACTCGAAGTCTGCGTAACAATGTATGGAGAATTTTGCAGCCGTTTCCAGTTCTTAAAACTAACTTTACTACCTTCTGGGGGCGTAATTAATTCTGTATTACAATCACTGGCCGATACAATGTTTCTTATGTTCACTCGCGGCTTGCACAGATGGAATTCTTGTTAAACATTTTCTACAGAATTCTTGTTTATTTTTATGCTTTGAAGTATGCCGCAATAATCTACTCATTGTTCGTATCAAGTGTAATGCGGCAGCCCTGCTGGTGAAAACATCAGCAGTAAGTCAACATGATTTTTGTCTGGCTCGCCTATTGTTGGACTGTTCTTGGACACTTTAATAGGCTGTAGATTGTTTTCCTCATCCCATGTGTAGATATTAACAGTTATTGGTTTTTTTGTTCTTCAAACTGATCAATGGAATCCACGCTAACAGGAAAGGATATTCCACTAAAGTTAAGATCATTGATGTAAGGGTGATAGTTTAGACACTCTCTCTGCGTTTTTGCGGGCGTGATGCAGCCTTGCGAGAACACACCACATAAAACATTTGTTGTCCGAATTCTTTATGTTTAGAACTGCTCTTTTCGCTACCAATGCTGGAGGTAGTGGGAATGTACGCCTTACCAACAATCGGCGCATACTTAGACTGTTTTAATCTGATCTCTAAGACTTCGCCCTCTGACCAACCAGAGCCTCTCATTTTGGCTTCTTCAGCGGCCACATCAAACTGCGTAAAGCAGTTCGTCTGCCCAAACCGGGTGTTAGTCATTATGAGAAAGAATAGTCTGTTGTTTAGTTGAGACCCAGACTTCTAG
Organism: Conus ventricosus; assembly: GCA_018398815.1. NCBI lineage: Eukaryota > Metazoa > Mollusca > Gastropoda > Neogastropoda > Conidae > Conus > Conus ventricosus. The sequence continues at coordinate 42,911,646 of CM031629.1, read as the reverse complement.
ATTTTCTTCATTTATTGTTACATAGTCGATTTAAAACAGCTAACATTACTTAACTGGCGGGTCTATTGTTAGTTTACCCGGAACTTGAGAAATAGCATGAGCAACACTTGCCCTTACGCTTGCTGGATCAATGACTTCTAAATCAATATCATTCAGTGCTCTTGAAAAATCTTCTTGCATTGCTTCAAACAATTCGTCTGGACCTTCATATATTTTATCCATGCTGAGTTTCTTTTCTAACTCAAAATATTTATTTAAATCAAAAAATAATTAATCAATATCGATAGTCTTTTTGTGTTTGGACTCATAAACTAAAGTATAAAACGCCTTTTGGCGTGTTAATGTGAGCTGTTTAGAACAGAGTTTAATGTTTCGTTTACTTTTTTTAAGCATTCCTTTTTTATCTGCTTGGTGTCTGGCTGTTGAGAAAACTTGTTCTTGCCTTTCTTTGAAGATCAAACTTTTGTCTTTTGTAGTCATCAAAATCGGCCTGTAAACGACTAAATTCTTCATCCGTGATGTTGAGTCAGCTAGTGCTTTATTTATAATCAGCTTGAAGGAACTAAGTTTAGCTGTTATTAGTTGAACCATGGCTGTGTGCTTTTGGAGTTTAGTTTTTATTTTTTTGCTGGCAGAACCTACGGCTAATGAACACAGGCCGAGAGCTAAAGACAAGCCGCCTAGAGGTAAAGCTGCGGGTACGCCTATGCCCGTTGCTAAGAGACCAACACTCGTTCCTGCTGATGCGGCGCTTATAGTTGATGCTCCAGTATTAACATAGGTAACAGCATTAAAGGCAGCAGAATACCTTCGTTTGGCTTTGCTGTATTTTGAAAGGTCTTGCTCTAGTTTTTGTTGCATTTGTGTAATGTTGGTTAATCTAAAGGTTTTTATGCGGGGGTTTCTACTATCTCTTCTCTTGGCGACTCTGGCGCTGTAGGCACATTTGGATAAACTTGAACTGTCATGCTTTTTAAAATAAAAAATAATTTAGTATACTACATCTTTAAATCTGTTAGCTTCAATATTTAGCTGTGCATCATATAATAAAAACAAATGTACATTAAGCGGTTTACAGCCTCTTTTTCTTTATCAATTTGAATGTTTATTATGTCTCTAACATTCTCTCCCCACTTCCATGCAACTGATTATCCTCTGTTGACCTTAGGTCAATCCATAAACCGTATTTTGATGTTAAATAATCATCAAGCCTAACACTGTGAAGGTGTAGATCTTTAGACGCAAGGTCTGCTGTTGGACTTCTACCCCTCCCCACCCCCAAAACAATTTTCTTATTTCGTCAAAATGATGATAAGGTCTAAGCCCGCTAGCATAGATTTGGTTAGGACTACCATCAATCGAACATTGTACTTTCGTTATTTTTGGATTAAAAAACTTTTCACTTGCTCTTGCGAATGGTTCTCATCTTCACACAGCAATAAAATATCCTTTAAGCGATTTACTGCGACACTAAGATTAAAATTCCATATAGCGTCTGCCCTGCTTTTAGGATATGTGAATGATGACGCACGTTTTCGTAATATTACTAATTGTGACTCATATTGTTGCCCAATCAGCCTTGCTAAATTAGAGTTGCTAACAACATCAACTCTAACGAGATGTCAGAAATGCTGTACTTTGCTTCGGTGTCTGATGATCTGATAACACGTTTGTAGTCATTAAAAGTTAGTTCGTATGACAATCTGTCTTTTAATGCCCTTGAAGGTATGGGGCATGCGCTTTTAACAACTCAAAATCTAAGGGTATGGAAAAGCGATTTCCAAACGCATAACTTACAGCTAAAGACTTTTTGCTGCTTTTATCACCTGAGGCGAGTTCGGCGCCTATTCTATTTTTAGTGCTTCTTCATTACCAATTCCTTGAAACGCAAGATCTTCCCTTTCATTCGCGGTTAGCCATAGATCAGAATAGGTTAAAAATATGTCTGCATTGTTTAAAGAAAATACTTCTTTCCCCTCAAGTTTTATAGAAATTTTCTTAACGATTGCCCGTCCCAAATTTTGGACAACTGTTCTGGTTGGGTCTGTTGTTGAAGCGAGTTCTATTTTGAAAGTAAGCCGTGCAGAGCCTGGCCAATCAATCATCCGCTCCTAGGTCTGGAAATTTAACAGTAAGAATTTGATCCGCATCAATAGTAGATGGATTATTTGGAACAGTAATATTCTGTTTATTTCCTTCACGCCATGGGTTCTTTCAGCTTTCTATTCGGGTCAAGAATCGAGCCATATACTTGTGACATTTTTATAAAACAAAATAAAAAAGTTAATTATTTAAAACATGGCAGCATTGGAGGTGAAGAAGATTATAATTTTGATCCTGAAGATGGCATGGATGAAAGAACTCCTTTGACACAGCATCGCTCGGAGATCTCATTGGAGGATGAAATAGCTGAAGGGGAGCAAAGGCGTGAATTAACAGAAAGTAAAGTCAGATCATTATACCAAAGTTTAGAACTAGAACCTCCTGAAACTATATACCGATGATATTGAAACTAAAAGATAACCATTTGTATTTAGAAACGACAAAGGAGAACGTGTTCCGCTTACGTATAAACTAAACTCATCAAAGTTTGTAAGCATGGGTACAATTATTCAAAAGCTTAGTGCGAGCGAGCGGGATCGCCTTGGCTTTACTAAACCAAAATTAGATGTGGAAGCAGTTGCTGCACTCAAAACATACAACAAAATCACCCAACAGATAACCAAGCGCAAAACATGGAACTTGAAGAGTTAAGTCAAGCAGCGGGCGAAATAAATCAAGCAACAGCAGAACTCACTCCAGAAGAAAAAACAGCATTAACAACTATAGATGAACCGCCGCTGCCCGAGCAAGAAATACAGGCGCCTATAAGAGAATTATTATCCCTTAACCGCACTTTAAGAACCTTCAGAGGAGAATTAATAAACAATTTAGCAAAACTGACTGAAGTAAATGAGAATATAGAAAAAGAAAAAAGAAAACTCGCTGAGGCTGAAGCCGCCAACTTAAGGAGTGATGTTACAAGATAAAACAAAAATAAATGAGCTTAAAGAAGTAAGATCAGCGAGAGTAGAAGCGTTGTCTACTAACCGAGAACAATTACGAACTCAAATGAGCAGAATAAGAGAAACTATTCAAAGAATTTTATATGAAAACACAACGCTAGCAGAAAGAATAAAACACTGTTTAGAGAGCAAGGTGTCACATTAGCGAGCGTTATAACGGCCTTAGGATTTGCAATAAGTACGTTGGTGATGGCTATAACAGGCGGTGGTGGAGGGCAAAGTTCAGTGCCTCCATCGCCATCTCCTGATAAATCATGGGTAAAGAAACAGCTTGATCATCTTGCGAGTTTATTAAAAAAATTAGCTGGTAAAGCTATAGACTCTTTACCAGGTATATTAGGAAGTATTGTTAGCTGGCTTTTGTCTACTGCAGGCAAAGTAGTTGGCTTTATGGCGAGCACTTATGGGCATTAGTTCTCTTAATAGTTGGATTACTATTTAGTAAGATAAAGACCAAGTAATCCTAGGCCAGTTAATCCAAAAACAAGTGCTGTCTTTTCATATTCATGGTCATCGCGAACAAAGTCCACGTCTTCAACAGTCTTCAGGCTTTGGACCTCGGGGATTGGATGACTTAATCTTGGGTGTTTTTTTATTGTTTGTACTATTATTGGCTCAGAATTTATATCGTTTTTCCCAACCTTCTGTTCATTGCCTGCCACAAGGATTTCATTGTTGTAGTTTATTATTGTTCCTACCTGGAGCCTGAGGTCAGAGGCAGCATGTATAAACCAGTGCCAACAGCAAAGTCTACTTTCGATCTTGCGTATTGTAAAACATTTTGGTACCTTTTTATACTTGAAGGTAAATCAACTGTAGAATTTAATGGCGTCCTCTAAATTTGCTAAGTATTGTTTTTGTGCATCAAAGCCAGTAGAAGGATTAGTTATGCTCGACCTTGTCTGTGCTTGCGAACCTAGCAAACACCAAACGTAAGTACGAATAGAGTCGTTTATTCGTTTCTATTCCCGCTCTAGTTAGACCCTTAGAAGTGTCTAAGATAAATGTTGGTCCATGCTGTTTTATGCTCTTGCTCTATGGACCCTGGGTGAACAGTTGTGCCTGAAGAGAAAGATGTGTAAGGAGGATCCCAGTCATAGTTATACTTTCTGTGCACGCCCCAAAAATAAGGGGTGCCTAAGCCATGATTAAGATCCGACTTTTGTCTAAAGTCTGTCTTAACATTAATATTGAATTCGTTACAGATTCTTTCAAAAGCCTTCATGTCTATTCTGTTTGCTGAATGGATTAAACGTTTTGTCATTTGGTAATGGCGCCCGCAGTTCAGTCAAAATACGTCTGAAGGTGTAATAAAAATGAAATCTATACACTGACCTCACCAAGGATCAGGATGATTTAAATGATTAGCATACGATACTCCACACCCAGTTGTTGCACAAAACACAGCAAAGTTTAACTGGTTCTGATAAAAACTGCATCGGATGACTAAACCACACTTTTGCGATGTAGTCTTTTTTAATAGGGGGGTTAAGATATCTGCTTAATGGAGTACTCACCTTTTTATGAAAAGTGACAGTCTGGGTCACAGCATGTCAAGAGTACAGTTGCTATATTTTTAAGATTGTAGTGCGGCCCAACAGAATATTTTGCTTTAGTATTATATTTAAACGCACTCATTTTTTATTTTGTTTAAAAAAAATGTTTGTAACAATAACAACTCAAGACCGTCCTTCGTTTTTAAAACATGCTATTGATAACAATTGCGGAACCAGAATGGTTGCGCTTCATGAAAATATTTTACAAAGTCGTATGGTTTAATATAACTGAATCCAAGAATAATAATACGATTCTAAAAGTTAACAAATCAGGGGACAAAGTTAGCCAGTTAACCATACCCGATGGTTATTACGGGTTTTGCTCACTAAAAGAAGCAATGAGCAACTTCGACATTACTCTCAAACTTAACAATGCAAATCTAAAAACAATGTTATCATTCAAACCTGAAGAAGAAGTAGTACATTACCTTTTTGATGTAGAGCTAGCTAAAATGTTAGGCTTTGAAGCTGACAATCATAGATTTAGAGTTACACCAAACAAAACTACTTATGAGGGAGAAAATCCGCTCGATCTTGAATTACATTCATTACTCTATGTTCATTTGGACGAGCTAAGCACTGATGAAAACTTATATGATGGAAGGTCCTCAACTGTTTTAAGAGCTCTTCCGTCAGGGAAAGCTGCATATTGCGATTATGAAATTATACAATTCCCTATTTACAGTTTAAAAGATTAGTTTGTGGGAGGGTCGGATCATTTAATAATAAAAATCAAAGACAAAACGGGGAAAGTCGTAAAATGTGATAACCTGCACATTGTTTGGAAATAAAATAATAAGTTGTACTAAAAATGTCGCGTGGGCCAGAAGAATCCGGAGTTCATTAGCGCTGTGAGGTGTATAACTTTAGAATAAAAGACCTTGCAGACGTTGTAGACTTTGAACAGAACGGTGAGATAGGGCGCTTTGTATGGTTTTGAGTACACTAAAGATGGTGATTATAAACGCAAAGAGGTTGGCGACAGCAAAAAGTTTCCTAAACTAGAACAGCTGCGCAATCTAGAAGCAAATAATGTTGGCCAGTATGAATATAAAATAGTTCGAAAACCTGACCTCAAATGGCACTTGGAACCATATTTAGAATGGGACATAAAATTTGAATTCATAAGCCCATTTACATTTTTTAGCCGTCAAAAAAGTTTCAGAAAAGCATTCAACTCTGGCCCTTTACATGTAAGTCTTATGCCGGACGACAATAGTCGGAAAGAGATTGAAATATCGCCGTATGAGAAAAAACAGTACATCCTCCACAGAAGAGAAACAGTTTTAAAGAAAGCTTCTACAAAATTACAGTTCTTTCCAAGCAGAAAATTAGGAGATGTGTTCACAATGATATTTGAAATTTCTGTCTTTAAAGATGTAGAGAGGGATGGGGTTGTGGGCGTTAGTGATGACCTTATAAAAGGAATTAATATTAGCTGGCAAAACTTAGACGTTAAACGTCTTAAAGTTACCATCGTCGTTCTTCACAATGGTGAGGATATTAAGGTCATAAAAACAAGCAACAAAATCAATATTGACTTAAATAGAAGCAATCTTACAGAACTGAATTGGATTAATCTTACACATTTAGGCCTCATAGGGTTTTATTATACTGAACAAGTTTTGACGGAGAGTATGGTAAAAATAATAACTGGATTAGATTAAATTCTGTTATAAAACTATGGAGCAGTTAAACTTTATGACAAAACCCCTCATTGTTCATTAATTTGTGGACAAACTGGTTGTGGAAAAACAATATTTATCCTCAACCTGTTACAAACAGTTTATCATTATAATTTTGATCATATTGTAATTTTCTGCCCAAACACTTAAATGGAACAAAGCATATCATAATAGAAGGTTTATATGGACTGATGATAACATATTTTTTAGTTAATCCTAGCAATAAACTGAGGTGAGGTCTAGAACGCTTTTTATATTGTTTGAAGGAACGCAGACACTATTTATTATAGTGACTGCTCGCAGAAAGAGACATAGTTAAAAAAAGAAACACTTTGTCAAAACTGGCTTTCAGTGGAAGACATGCTGGGATAAGTGTGTGGATTTTATGTCAGAAATATAAACTCGGTTTTAAAAGACTTTAGAGAACAGTTAAAGACTGTAATTTTATTTCACATGAAAGACAGAGATGCTTTGATGAATGTTTGCGTGAAAATGATGTTATTGAGAATGATCAGGAAAAACATAGGATTAAGCAAAAACTAAAATCTGAAAAGTTTAGTAAATTAGTATTAAAACGGATAATCCTACACAGTATGTTTGTTGTAGATAATCGTTATTTTTTGGTTACTTGTCAGAGAACAGGAAAAGGCGGCTTTCTAGGTCACTTTCGCCCGAAAACTGGTTGAGGGCGGAAAGTGAGTTAGAAGCCGCCTTTTCCTGTTCTCTACTGCCGTGCCTGAACTCGCAATGCTTGGAAGTTCTCTTCACCCCCGCTACGTGGCACGGTGGTCCTCGGATGGCGTCCTCGGGCACTAGTTCCTCGTCCACGAAGATGGCGGTCGCACTGTATCGCGGATCGCCTCGACTATCTTCTGGCCCACGACGGAAGGGAAAGTTGGGCCTCTGGGATAGTCACCTCATCCTCCCCGTAGGAGACAGTGACACGAAGACCACCGGACTTGCCCCCTTGTTTCCTCTGCGGACAGTCACGGACGACATGTCCACGCTTCCCACGAGGAAGCAAGCCCGAGGTTCCGGACCAGACACTCTTCGGGAAGAGGGTTTTCCTGCCTCGGCGGAGGAGGCTCCTTTTAATCCCCTGTTTGCGTTCTTCTCCCTTTGGTCCAGACAAGGACTGACGAAAGTGACGCTTGGGCTCTGCGAAGGCTTCGGCGATCCTGATGGCCTGGGCGAAGGTCTTCGGTTTTGCGACTCTCCCAGCTTGAATTGCAGATCCGTGTGATACGGAATTGGAGAGCTGCTCGAGTAAAAGACAGTCCTTCGTGTCCATTTCCGAAGCCTCGATCCAATATTCGAAAGGTGGCGCTCAAGCGTTCGCCAAAACTGTTTAAAAGTCTCATTGGAATCCTTCCTCATGGTGCGGAATTTCTTCCGGTAAGATTCGGGAGTCAGATGTAGGCGAGATCGAAGAGCAGCTTTCAGGTCCTGGTAAGAGTACCTGGCGGAATATCCACGAAAGCTTCTTTTGCCTTCCCAGTCAGGCTTGCAATCAGGTACAGTGCCTTCTTTTCGTCTGAAAGATTACATGCAGCGGCCATCACTTCAAAATGCTCGATGTACGTATTGATGTTGTCGGCCGAGCTGAAGGTAGGCATCCGGAGTTTCGGTGGTGCCAAAGGGAACTCCTCCCCCGGCTAGGATGTCTCTTGTCCCGGATGGGGTTGACGCTGATCTGTCAACAGGGCATAGCTGACTAAGGAGTTCTTCCTTCAGCCTTTGACGTTCTTCTTCCAGATCCTTCCTTTCTCGAGCTTCCCTTTCTCTTCTTTCTTCTCTCTCTAGTCTCCTCTCCTCCATCTCCTCCCTCCATCGCCGTTCCTTCTCCTCTCTCTCCAACTTCTTTTCCTCTCTCTCCAACCTCCTCTCCTCCATCTCCCTTTTCTCTTTCGCCTCTCTCTCCTCCCACTCTCTCTTTCCTTCGCTTCTCTCTCCTCCTTTTCCAGTCTCCTCTCCTCCCGCTCTCTCTTTTCCCTCGCTTCTCTCTCTTCCTTTTCCATTTTCCACCATCTCTCTTCTTTGGCTTATCTCTCCTCCTTTTCCATTTTCCCGGCGAGGGAAGGGGTCCAAGGGAGGACGCGGGGAAATGGGGGTAAGGGGAGGAGGACTTCCCAGGATGGGTGGAAGGGACCTCTTGGTCTCTCTTCGGCCATACGTCGGCTTGGGGTCCTGGAAGTGAAGTCTGGAGTCTTATAGCAGAGTGCATGCCTAGGGGAGTCTTTGCCAATCCAGATTCTGCAGTGACAGTTACGGGGGAGTGGCAGCACAGATGAATAAACCATTTGAGTGGTAGTACTCATAGTCGCCTGCACTACAGGACTGTCTAAGCCTGGAACGATATTAACCTTCTTATACATAGAGCGAGTAATAGGGCGGGTATCAGAAGGATCCATGGTGTGGGTGTCACTTGACGTGGAATCAAATGCCAATAGGAAAAAGGTGCCCGAAAGGTGGACAACAGTCGAGCCGTGGGGAAGAATACAGGTTCCACTGTATGTGAAGCAATACAAACACCCAACTTGGAGAACTGTCACTACTAAGTGACACCAAACTAAGAAAACCAAGAGGGAAATATCATGCAGTGCTCCCACACAGGCAAACACAAGGCTGAGAAAGATCACACGTACTGTGATCAAAAAACGCAACTGCTATGGGACGGCGCAATGTGGGGATATCTACCCAAGAATAGTTCTCTTACGACTCCAAGAATTCCCACCAAGTCTCAGAAGACTATCACGGGTGGTATTTCCAACAATAAAAGTTAGAGATATCAACCCAAGTACCCAAAAATCACCGAAGTATGTTTTCCCAAAGCAAAAATATACTGAAGTTCAATAACGAGCCAAACAGTATGGAAATTCTTTTCCCAAAAACAAGGTAGCAAATCCGTCTAAGTCAGACTTATCTAACAAGAGTTGTCTTTCTTTAAGGAACCAAAATAACCTGACACAGGCTTCTCGCCTACACTCTAGAAGAAGTGTCTGATTGAAACAGACAACTGCACCCCAATTGGAGAACGACGACTCTTAAGATTATAGAACAGATGAAATCCTGTCCATTATCCAATTCACGTCGATCAGTCAAGGCCTATCTTGCTTAGGTGACTGACTCAACTAACCAACAAAAGCTGGCTAACACACACCGTTTTTCCACGAACTGGGAAAAAGTTTCAAACGATCAAAAGGGTTGTTACAAAAAGTCGCCACAAATTAGCAACTCCCCAGGAAAAGAACAATGGGTATTCACGCGCCCCACTTATAAACAAGGAACCCACACAAAAACAACAACGAAAGGTCATGTAAATCCTTCCACCTAAACGAGGAATAGGGCGTAACGGATTTTAAACACCCAAGGGGAAGAATAACAAATCGCAAAAATCCTGCAAACACACACAAAATAACGCAAGTATTTCCCGCAGAAAATCAAATGTTTTTTTTTTTTTTTAAATTGACACAACACGGCGAGGAGAGCAGCGGTATGCAATAAGGCAGTAAGAGGGGCGAGGGACATTCGACCCCACTCCCCTCTCCCACTACTCCTCCCCCAAAAGGGCTTCCTACACTCTAAAAGCCCTACCCAGCCAACCTCCCACTTAAACACAATCACAAAACGAGACAAAGGGATCCTGCGCCCGTAGTAAGGTGGCAGACTACCCAACTAAACCACTCCTCCCCGGCATCTCCACCAAAATGTCAGGTACTGGGGGTCCCGATGGTCCGAACAACAGGGAGAGTGGAGTCAGGCACCATACCACACTCACCACAAAACACAAAGACCCAGGACGTACACTCAAAGACAATATTTATTGCACATTACAACACACTCACACTGCGCACACACACTAAGTGGGGGTGGGAACACTGGCAGAAGAGAGAGGACAGAGAGAAAGGCAGGAGAAAGGAGGGAAAAGAAGAGCGAGATACAGAGAGATTAACTACTAGATAGGGGCCAAATAAAATAATAAAAGAAACAATGTTAAGTCCCCCCCGTCCCGGGATGCCCCAAATAACACCTCTATTTTCCCTTAGAAAGAAAAGAAGAAATAGAGACAATCTAAATATGTTCACATCACAGGGCCTGAATTGTCAGGAAAGGAAGGGGAAAAAAATAAAGGGAAAAAAAAATGCAGAGGAGACAGAGGGGCCTGGACCACTACCACACCACTCAGACACTTCCAACTAACACACTCATCTTGTCATCGAAGTCCAATGAGTCTTGATGGAAGTCGGGACTTCCAGCCGGCAGTGTAAGCACACAGCACCCCTCCTGCCGTCGCCTCAGCAGCTCTCCCCAGCACCGCAGCCAAGGAGGAGGTAGGTCGGGAGTTCCGAGGAAACAGCCAGACCGCGAACCACCAGAAAACAACCAAATAAGCAAGCCCTAGGCTGGGGTCAGTACCATGCTGGGAATGATTCCAGTTTGGTCAGTGTCAGAGGGTTGTGGTCGGTTGGTCGAGGCCAAAGAAAGAAGAAGAGTGTCGAGGGAGATAAGAGGGAGGAAAGCAGCAGATAGAAGAATGAAAAGCAGAAAAATGAGGTCGTCCAATAAAGAAAGAGTAGGCGTCCATCGAAAAATAAAATACTGAGGTAAGGAAAAGAGGGCTTGTATTGGTCAAGTCATGTCACACATGATACAGGCCCTAATCTCAATTAACTAAATGTTAATGCAAACCTGATAAATTTGCCACGAGTCAACCTTCCTTAATATTTATCCATCTATTTCAATCCAAAACTGACATAGGTAGGAACATTTTAGAAAGAATTATGCATTGAATCAACAGGTGATTGAGCAACCACTGAAGACTTCCCTTTAAATTAAAAAAAAAAACACACTAAATATTTCGAACCATCACCCGTAGGCATTTTTGCTCTTGTATATATAAAATGGATTATGCTATAATGAACACTCACCCGCAAATATGCACACAAGTATTTTTTTTTTTTTTTGTTGCTGTCCCAACCTCTGCACCACCTCAGAGGCAGTGCACCCACGCCGCTCATTCCGACATCCCGTCCACAGCCACAGCCCGGTCGGCCCCGCCACAGCCCAGGCACCGGCAATCCACAAGAGCAGTCAATGTCAAGTCGTCAAGAGGCAAACCCACCGGAGGAGACACTGCACTGCTGCCGAGTCACTTCGGTGGTGTTCAGTGGCGCCTGTTCTGATCTAACATAGACAGGACACCACTACTAAGCCCCTACTGACGACAATAATTGCTTTGTCGCGGAGCGGCGTGAGTGACCTCTCCCTCCGGAGGGCGCCACCACGTCCGTCCAACGACAGCCCCATGGACTCGCCGATACCGCTGACCCCGACGGAACCAAACCAAGGCCACAGACGTGGAGAGGACATCGAAATTGAGGTCACCATGAGAGCAGGGCATGAAGGGCCACAGAATTTGAGACTTTTTTTTTATGCTGATCGATGAGAATGAGGATGATTAAGATGATGCTACGGATTTCTGTTTCGGTCTGAGACTACATGACAGGGCTGTACTCTACGCTTCCTTTCATAATATATCCCGGCGTCAACCAGGCCGAGAGATACAGGCACCTGCAGTGTTGGTCAGGAGAGAACAGCATTTTACCAATTCTAACTCACTTGCTCCTCCACCAAGTTTTTGGGCGAAAGTGGCCTAAAAGCCGCCTTTTCCTGTTCTCTGACAAGTAAGACTTCAATAACCAAAAACTAACGATTATCTACAAACAGACATACTGTGTAGGGTTATCCGTTTTTAATACTAATTTACTAAACTTGCTTGTCTTTTAAAACTAAGTTTATTTTTGGCATAAAATCCGCACACTTATTTTGACTAATTTCTACCTACAAAACTTTGCCCACACAGACAGGCAGACACGAGGCTGAAACCTGATCACTTAATTTATGCTATGGCACGGCTAGCGCAGACAAGCGACCTTCGTTCACACAGCGCACGGCCCGCTTACAAACTGCGACCAAAAAATCAATAAAGCACACCTGGCGGGCAGGCACGGGGCGCACTAACTGTATTAGCAAATGTTTTGGAATATTCTCGATTGTGCCACGTCGACACACCGTATCGAGGCTGTCACGTGACACGACCGGGTTCGCCATTGCTTGCTCGGACTCTCGCACAAGAAGGTTGTGTTTTGACTGCGCTCTGGTGTGACCACTGTGTTTTAATTGTGTTATTTTAAAATGGCTAAAACGTTACTGAAGAACAGGTTTGTGATATTCGAGACCATAAGTTTTACTTTAACTGCATGTTAGAGTATTTGTTGAAAGAATTAGGCGAAGCATGTTGTGAAACCGGAGAGATTGTTTTTCTAGAAAACGAAAAAAGTGAACTAACTGCTTTAGAAATGAACGACTATCTTAAAGGTTTGTTGGTTCAAGGAAATGAAACAAGATGTAGCCAGTTTTAATACGTGTTTGACTATTAATGAGATGGTTCCTTATCTAATAAATGGCGCTGCATTGTTGAAAGTCGGCCGAAGCAAAACAAACCATCACGCGTTGATTGTTGGGAGCTGGCTTGAGACAGCTAAAGCCATGTTTAAAAAACATGGCGTTCATTTCTTAAGGCGGAGGTAAACACGGCTGATTCGTATGCTAAAAAACTTATATTTGAAACATTTTTGCTGTTCCTCCCAAGTAAAAATGTTCTCAGTTTGTATTAGACTTGATTGATTGTTAACTACAGATTCAGTGTTCATGTGGCAAGCTGATCTGTGTATTAAGATGTGTATACTTTTCTACTTTTTTAATTCTAACCAGTTCATCTGCCTTCAAGTGTGCCCTTATGCAACTGAATGGCGATTTTCGAATGTTCTGGCAAACAAACTAGATAGGGTTAGGCAGACCTTAGTACATCTACCAGTATGAGAGGAGTAGTGTGTGGCCGGCACTATCTTCATATAAATGCTCCAAATTACAATGACGGATGTACTACTACTGGCGATTAGAGCCACCATAAAAGCTTGGCCACAGCAATTACTGCTGTAACTCTGCCAAAGCCAGTTGCAAGCCTGGTTGAGAAAAGAGGAGCACAGCAAACTAGGTCAAGCGATCACATATGATCACTTGACCTACAAAGCGCAGCAGCACCTGCAAAGCTTAGCGGCAAACTAGGCCAAGTGATCACATATGATCACTTGACCTAGTTGATTGAGGTTGCGCGCGAGACACAACCTGTTTAGTCACAAAGCAAGAAGGGGGCCTAGTAGTTCCACTTTTTGTTTGTTTGTTGGTGTTTGTGCGTTTTGGCCTACCCCACGCACGCACGTCCCTCCACCCCCACCCCTGGACTGTCTATTGTGTGTTTGTTGTTTGTTTGTGTTTGTTGTTTGTTTTGCCCTACCCCACGCATGCACACCCCCCACCCCACCCCCACCCCACCCCACCCCACCCCACCCCCCACCCACGCATGCACACACTCAAGTTCCTTCTAAGTTTTTAACTTAAGTTACCCCAAGTTACTTTTAAGTTCTTACTCAAGTTGTCTTTAAGTCATCCTCAAGTTATCCACAAGTTCTTACTTAAGTTACTTCTAAGTTTTTAATTAAGTCGCCCCAAGTTCTTAATAAGTTCTTGATCAAGTTCTTAAGTAAGTTCTTAATAAGTTCTTGATTAAGTTCTTGATAAGTTCTTGATTAAGTCATCCTCTAAGTACAACCAAGTTCTTATTCAAGTTATCTTATAATTATCAAAAAATACAATCTATGTTTTTATCTTAAATAGTAGATGTCTAATATAGTACACACACGCCTCAAAAAACGCGTCATCGCTGAGAATATCTTGCTCGGCGTTCTCTGCGCGAGATCGGTCAGCATAGATCTTAATGAAGTTCTTACATCCTAAGCAACCGCATTGATTACAATTCTGGTCTATGGAAATGTCTTTTATAGACTCCATGTCTTTATTTATTGACTTTATCATTTTATAATACGCCATGATCTATTTTTATTAAAAAAAATTTAAAATTAAGTTCTTAAAATATTATTCCATCTGAAATGGATCAAAATGATCTTTTGTTGTTGACGGTTCTGGCGTGCTGTTGCCTTCTGTATTTAGCGGTTCAGATTTTTTTGATTGCTTTTGTTTTGGCTGCCATTGTTTATATATTTTATAACCGTAATAACTGCCCCCACAGCAGCAAGGGCGCCAAAAATGGCAACAGTTTTAAGTTCAATATACCATGAAGACTTTGGTGCTGTAGGCCTTGAATCATATGGAGTTTTTATATAGCTGGCATTGAATCAACTTGTTCTGGCGTTGGCGGTGTTATGTTTTCATTATGAGTTATATTTTGTAACATTAATTTTTTTTGTCTGTTCCACTCTGCTAATTTTCTTCCTGCTTTAACACGCCCAGGATGAGGATGCTTTTCACTGGTCTCCACCAGATTCAGTTGTTTTCTGCTGATTTTCTGGCTTGGTTACTTTCTCCACCTGATTCAGTGTTTTCTGATTCTGCTGATTTTCTGGCTCGGTCATTTTGAAGGGAAATAAAATCTATATGATTAAAAGTTATTAATCCCATGATTAATGGCGATAACAATGTTCCAAATCTATAGTATAAATCACATCCTAGAGACTCTAATGACTTTGTTAAAACTGGATCTTGCGTTAAATCATACGTAAGATCTTGTTCAGAATCAATGGGAGCAAATCTACTGACTAGTTTAGTGTACAAACTAAGAACCGTTTGACCCACACTTTTCACCATTCTAGACCCCAGCTGCGCTTCATACCTGTTATGATACTTTAAAATGTCTTGTGGCGACATCTGTTGAATCTGTTCAATGCTGAATTCAGTTCCGAGGAATGTTTTGTTTTTCCACATGCTGCCAAAGAATACAGCCTTTCCTTTTTGGGCATAATAGCTTGGTCATCAACTTGGTCATTCATAAGTTCAGGAAGGTTTAGGCCACCTTGTAGCTGTAGTAGATCATCACTGTTCATGTTTTTTAATAATTATAATTATTTTATTTTCTAAAAATGAGCACCGAAAAAACTGTTGCTAACCTTGTATACCATTCTGCTGTTATTGGAGGTCTAAGTGTAGGATACTCAATGCTTGGTAAAAGCTTGTTAAGAATTAAACCAGCAGATCTTGGCAAACTAGACTTTGAGGATTCAGCAAAGCTGATTGCTATCATTGCAGCTTCGTTTGCCATGAAAGATTTTCTAGTCAAGCAAGGAATAATTCCAGACAGTATAAATATGTAAATAAAAAATACATTTATAAAAAATGGCTTCACTCGTAAATGATGATAGGCGGCGCTGTGGTTAATGCGCTCGCTTTTAGTGGAAGTAATTACGCATTTAGTAAACTGCGAGATGAAGGCGAGAGAAAAAGACATAACAAAGCTATGGAGCAACTAGCCGCAGCACAAGATCGCTATGAAAAGCAGAGAATTGAGCAGTTAGATTTTATTAATGATACTCTGAAAAACAGGGCCATGCAGCTTACACATTTAAAGATGTTGATCAAGCAATAAAAACAATATTATCTAGTAACAGGCAAACCAATCGAGACATTGCCCCCACCAAATTTAGCGACTTTTATCATCCATCAGAAAAACAAAAGATGCAAGAAATTGGGTTTATTGTCTTTGGTATGACCGTTGTGTATTTTGTTGCACATAATATTGGCTGAATAAAAAATGAACAAAATCTATTATTCGCCAAAAGGATATTGGGAAGGGAATAACAGCAATTAAAAAGCTAAGCCAAACAGCAGGAGTTAGTGAACAACAGCAAAGAAATGGTTATCTAAACAAGCGATTTGGCAAATTTATCTACCTGCACCTAGACGAATACAGAGACCACACTTTGTCAATACAACTCCAAACGACACCCATCAAATGGACCTTCTATATTTACCCTCTGATACGATTAGAAGAAAAGATTTAAGTACGCACTCACAGTCATTGACATGGCTTCAAGATACAAAGATGCGGAACCATTAACACAAAAGAGTGCTTCTGCTGTTGCTGTTGCCATACAACTAATATACCAACGAGGCCCGCTAACTTATCCTCGCATGATTCAAGTTGATGATGGAAAAGAATTTAAAGGCCAAGTGAATCAATTATTGTTAAAACATAGAGTTACCATTAAAAGAGGCATTCCCGGAGTTCACAGATCACAGGCTTTAGTTGAAAACTTTAACAACAGTTAGCTGAAAGACTTTTTCCTACCAGTATCACAGAGAGCTTATTGACAATTCTCGCAACACAGAATGGGTTAGAAGACTGCCCTCAGTTTTGCGCGCAATGAATAATGAAGAATTTAAAGGGCTAAAACCAGTACAAGCAATCAAAAGAAAAACAATAAATGTTGCTGAAGACTCCAGTACACCAGCAAACTATTACCGTTTGGTTTAAAAGTAAGGCACCTTTATTTACCGGGGGAAGCAGAAGGGGACACTCGCATCAGGGCAACCGATCCAGTTTGGAGTGTTGACCCGTATGAAATAAAAGAATTGTAAAGATGAATCCGCCCGTGTATTATTTACGAGAAACTGACACAACAAAACAACCAGCTCCTCAAAGATCTTTTGCGAAGGAAGAACTGCAGATAATCCACCAGACACTGTTCCGCTTTAATTTTAAATTTACGTAAATATATTTGAGTTTAAAATGGAAGCTCAGAAGGAAGTGCAGAACGAAACAAGAATGGTAAAGGAAGAGACCTTGAAAATGATACGGGAATCATTTCATGCGTGTAATGCTATTAAGGAAACATTTTCGGGGATTAATCAATGCATGCTAAATCATCCAGATCACCTACAACTTAAACCCCCAAATTGGGAAAAAGAATATCTTGAAATAATGAAAAAATTCGAACGCGTCAAGCAAACATGAGAAAAGATTTAAATGAATTGGATGAAGCTATGATTGATCTTATAATAAAAGTTGATGAAAAATATAAACCCCCTGTTTATGCGGTTCTCCAGTGCCCGATTGCATATGAAAACTCTGGATTAACAAATACTCGTTTTGTGTTTGTTCTATCTAACGACTTCTTTGTTACAAACTGTTGTGTTGATCTCATGTAGATTAGATCGCAGTTTTACGTTGTCATGATGAAAAGTCTTATTGCCAAACAATGCTTCTTTGTAGTTGTCATGTGATATGTTTGACTGCACAACGCTGCGAGATATTCCCTTTGCTTTCTTAATGATTTTCTCCTGGCTCGAAATACTGTACATTTTTGACCTTAACCCCACATACTCCTTGATCACCTTTCCAGATAATTCATCCTTCATCTTTCCTAAAACTTCTTGTTAGTAATTGAATGTAAAGGCGAATCTTTAGGATAATCGGACGTGTCATACCATCCACTCGCTCCTTTAGCTACTTCTAATTCCATGTCTTTATAAATATCTTCAGTAGGAATATCATAACAAAACTATCTGTATCTGTGTAAAGTACTCTGGACTCAGGATACGGGGCTTAAAGTAGTATAAAAAAATTTCAACATCAAAAGCTTTGATAATTCTAAAACAGTAAACCAATAAAAACGGGCTTGCCCAAATTGACTTTCTTTCTTTTCATCATTATCCAAAAACTGATCATGAAATTTTCTGAAGTCCTAAATAATTAGGTTTTGAGTCAGCTTAATTGCTTCGTTCTCTCTGGTGCTAATCTGACATCTTACGCTGGTGCGGATTCTCCAGTCTTTCCGAAAAACTTTTGTTATCAGCTTGAAAAAGTTCTTTTCTGAGTCTGCAGATTTAGTTCTGAGTCAGTGTTCTTCTGAGTTTGGTTTCAGACTGTTCTTGTTTCAAAGCAATTATGCGATGAACAGCGTTAATTCAAACCTGTCTTAAATAAATTTTTAGAAGTTGTAATGACAGACATAATTTTTTTTGCCGCAAGATTAGGCACAAGTTTAGGTGTTTCTCTTGGATCCATCTCTAGGGTTTCTGCTGCTAATGGATAGTCATTATCAGGTATGGAGTTCAGGAGGATATTCTAAATCAACTTCTAGAATGAAAAACCCCGCTGCTGATCAGGCGTTAAAACTGCCCAACCACTTTTAAAGCCTTTTGAATTTATTCGGATCGCCGCCTGTGTACATTTTAAAGTTACGTAAAAGGAAGTGATTTTCGCCATAGCCCCAAACCCTAAGATTGTTTGCATCTAAATAATGAGATAGTTAAACCCTTTTCTTGGATCATAGTCGTCCCGTATTGTTGTTTGCTTTACAGTAAAGATGCGAAAGCCTCCCAATTCCTCCCCGCAATCCGTTTTTAATCATCTGAATCATTGGTGGTCAGACAATAAAACAATCGTTTCGTAAACTTAAGAAAGCGTCCCAACTATCCGGGGGCCAAAAAATTGCGCGGGATCCGGGTATAATGTTTCATGCGGTCTTTCTATGTTTTCAAAAATTTTCCGCCAACAAACGAAATCACCACAAGTAGGAGTATGATAGTTTCCTCGTTTTACCCTAACTTTGCCCCGCATCTTGAGCATGCTGGTAAACAAGTCACTGTGTCCCTTTTCCCCTAAGACTAAAAAGGGAACGCGCCTTTAGGAAGTGTTGTCTTCGTCAAACCCTTTCCCAATGTTTATGTATTAAGGTAAACGCCCTTTTTAAAGAGGTTGGGTCAAAATTTTCTTTGTTATTGGGGAGGACTTTAAGGACATAGCCAGTGACCTAATGAACCCCTCATGTGTTGCATAGAGTCATAAAAAGAATGTTATTTAGTTAAAAACATGTACTTTTTGATGACTGTGCCAAAGCATACACCCCGAAGGCATTTGTCCCCTGCTTTCATTATAAGATGAAGTCGTAACCTCGCAATTTTGAAAAAAGATGGGCAGTTTCCCTGTCTTGGGATCAAACTTTATTGAAGTTGCATTTATGTGCGCGCTCCTCTAAACTTTCCCTAATGGATATGGTCTCTTACTTCGGTTCCTGGTTGATAGAGACCAAACCCAAAAATCCACAGTGAGGGGTTGCGTCATACTGTTTTTGGTTTCAGGGCTATGATTTTCAGAAAATTTAGATTATTAGAACAGCTTTCCACTTGCTGCATGCGTTCTAAGAAGCTGCACATTTGGCCCCTAAAATACTGGTTTGATGAACCCCACCCGACCTGACAAAAAAAAGGCAAAGAACAAATCTGATGTTTACTCTTTAAGACTGTTTTTCGAAGTTTTTGTGGCGGGCCCCTTCTAAGGGAAAACAATAGCGATCAAAGTCTCTAAACAACATATGGAGATTTTTGCATCCGCTTCAGTTCTAAAACTAACTTTTGATCCGGAGGAGGTGTAATTAGTCCGTAATTACAGTCTACAGAACTTTTACAATGTTCTTATGTTCGCTCGCGCTTGAACAGATGGAATTCTTGTTAAACTTTTCACAGAATTTGGGTTTTGTGCCATCTTTTGAAGTATGCTGTTTCATAAGTTTACTCATTGTTCGTATTAATGTGTAATGCAGTAGCCCCGCTGGTGAAAACATCAGTAGTAAGTCAACATGATTTTTGTCTGGTTCGCCAATTGTTGGGCTGTTCTTAGACACTTTAATGGGGTGTAGATTTGTTTCCCCATCCCATGTTAGATATTAACAGTTATTGGTTTGTTTTTGTTCTTCAAACTGATCAATTTGATCTACACTAACAGGAAAAAATATTCCATTGAAGTTAAGAAACTTTGGTGTATTGCCGATAGTTAACACTCTCTCTGCGTTTTTGCGATATAATGCGCCTTGCGAGAACACACCACATAAAACATTTGTCGTCTGTATTCTTTATGTTTAAACTGCTCTTTTTGCAACTAATGCTGGAGGTAGTGGAATGTAAGACTTTCCTACAAACGGCGATACTTAGCCTGTTTTAATCTGATCTCTATGACTTCAACCCCCTGAAACCCAAACCCGAGCCTCTCATTTTGGCTTTCTTCAGCCGCAGCGTCAAACTGTGCAGCAGTTCGTCTGCCCAACCGGTGTTAAGTCGTTATGAGAAAGAAAGTCTGTTTGTTTAGTCGAGACCCAGACTTCTAGATTTTCTTCATTTTTGTTACATAGTCGATTAAAACAGCTAACATTACTTTAACTGGCGGGTCTATTGTTAGTTTACTTGGAACCTTGAGAAATACATGTACAACGCTTGCCCGCACGTTGCTGGATCAATGACTTCTAGATCAATATCATTCAGTGCTCTTGATAAACCCCCTCTCTCTCAAGCATTCCTTCAAACAATTCGTCTAGTCCTTCATATATCTTAGCCATGTTGAGTTTCTTTTCTAACTCAAAAAATTTATTAAATTAAAAAAAAAAATAATTAATCAGAATCAATATCAACGGTCTTTTTGTGCTTGGACTCATAAACTAAAGTATAAACACCCTTCGATGTTGTTACTGTGAGCTGTTTAGAACAGAGTTTAATGTCTCGTTTACTTTTTTTAAGCATTCCTTTTTTATCTGCTCGGGGTCTGGCTGTTGAGAAAAACTTGTCCTCGCTTTTCTTTGAAGATCAAACTTTTGTCTTTTGTAGTCATCAAAATCGGCCTGTAAACGATTAATTCTTCATCCGTGATGTTTGAGTCAACAAGCGCTTTATTTATTGTCAGTTTAAACGAACTAAGTTTAGCCGTTATTAGTTGAACCATAGCTGTGTGCTTTTGGAGTTTAGTTTTTAATTTTTTGCCAGCCGCACTTACAGCTAATGAACACAGACCCAGAGCTAAAGACAAACCTCCTAGAGGTAAAGCTGCGGGTGCGCCTATGCCCGTTGCTAAGAGGCCTACACTTGTTCCTGCCGATGCAGCACTATAGTTGATGCTCCAGTATTAACATATGTAACAGCATTACAGGCAGCAGAATACCTTCGTTTGGTTTTGCTGTATTTTGAAAGGTCTTGCTCTAGTACTTGCTGCATTTGCGTAATGTTTGTTAATCTAAGGTTTTTATGTTAGGGGTTTCTACTATCTCTTCTTTTGGCGGCGCTGTAGGCACATTTGGATAAACCTGAACGACATGCTTTTTATAAAATAAAATAATTTAGTATTGTATATCTTGTAATCTGTTATCTTGAATATTCAGCTGCGCATCATATATTAAAAACAAATGTACATTAAGCGGTTTATCGGCTTCTTCTTCTTTATCAATTTGAATGTTTATTACGTCTCTCACAGTTCTCCCGCTTCCATGCAACTGATTATCCTCTGTTGACCTTAGGTCAATCCATAAGCCGTATTTCGTTGTTAAATAATCATCGAGTCTAACATTGTGAAGGTGCAGATCTTTAGACACAAGGTCTACTGTTGGATTTCTACACCTCCCGCCTCCAAACAGTTTTCTTATTTCGTCAAAATGCTGATAAGGTTTAAGCCCGCTAGCGTAGATTTGGTTAGGACTACCCTCAATCGAACATTGTACTTTCGTTATTTTAGGATTAAAAAACTTTTCACTTCCTCTTTTGAACGGTTCTTCATCTTCGCACAGCAATAAAATACCTTTAAGCGATCTTGCTGCGACACTAAAACTAAAATTCCATATAGCGTCTGCCCTGCTTCTGGGATATGTTGTATGATGAATCACTCTTTCGTAATATATTGCTAATTTTGACTGATATTGTTGCTCAATCAGCCTTGCTAAATTAGGGTTGCTAACAACGTCAAACTCTAACGAGATGTCAGAAATGCTGTACTTTGCTTCGGTGTCTGATGATCTGATAACGCGTTTGTATTCATTAAAAGTTAGTTCATATGACAATCTGTCTTTTAATGCTCCTTGAAAGTACGGCGCATGCGCTTTTAACAACTCAAAATCTAAGGGAATGGAAAAGCGATTTCCATACGCAAAATTTACAGCTACAGCCTTTTTGCTGCTTTTAGCATCTGCGGTGACTGCGGCGCCTATTCTAAGTTTTAGTGCTTCTTCATTTTCGATTCCTTGAAACGCAAGATCATCCCTTTCATTCCCGGTTAGCCATAGATCAGAATAGGTTAAAAAGATGTCTGCATTGTGTAAAGAAAATATTTCTTGCCCCTCAAGTTTTATAGAAATTTTCTTAACGATTGCCCCCCCAAATTCTGGACAACTGTCCTGTTTGGGTCTGTTTCTGATTCGAGTACTATTTTGAAAGTAAGACGCGCAGAGCCTGGCACAATCACTTCATCCGCTCCTAGGTCTGGAAATTTAACAGTAAGAATTTGATCTGCATCAATAGTAGACGGATTATTTGGAACAGTAATATTCCGTTTATTTCCCTTCACGCCTAAGGGCTCTTTCAGTCTTCTATTCGGGCCAAGAATCGAGCCATATTTTTGTGACATTTTTTTTATAAAACAAAATAAAAAAGTTAATTATTTAAAAACATGGCAGGCATTGAAGGCGAAGATTATGATGTTTTAGATCTTGGAGACGACATGAGTGAAATGACTCCTTTGATACAACATCGCTCGGGGCTCTCATTGCGGCGTGAATTAACAGAAAGTAAGGTCAGATCATTATACCAAAGTTTAGGCCAAGAACTCCCGAATTTATAGACCCTAATGATTTTGAAGTAAAAGATGACCATTTGTTTGTGAGGGGCGACCAAGGACAACTTGTTCAGCTTACATCTAAACCAGACTCATCAAAGTTTTTAAAAAAGAGTACAATTAGACAAAGGCTCAGTGTGAGCGATCAAAATCGCCTTGGCATTACTAAACCAAAATTAGATAGGGAAGCAGTTGCTAAACTTCAAAACACGCTACAAGAATCCCAACAGATAACCAAATACAAAACATGGAACTTCAAGATTTAAGTCAAACAGCGGACAAAGTAATGCAAGCAGAAACCAGTTTTTCCGAAGAAACAGCATTAAAAACAATTAATGATTCCCCGCTACCCATGCGAGAAATAGCGGCCCTTGATCATGCTTTGAGAAGCATCAGAGGCGAATTAACAAACAATTTAGCAAAACTGGGTGAAATAGATGAGCATATAAAAAGAGAAAAGAAAAACTCGTTGAGGCTGATGACGCCAACTTAGGGCCTGATATTAAAGAAAGAATAACCCAAAGACTAAAAGATCTTGAACAAGAGAGATCAGCAAGACTAGAAGTGCTGTCTACTAACCCAGAAGACTTACGAACTCAAGTGAGCAGAATAAGAGAAACTATCCAAAGAATTTTATATGAAGACACAACACTAGCAGAACGAATACGAACACTGTTTAGAGAGCAAGGAGTCACATTAGCAAGCGTTATAACGGCCTTAGGATTTGCAATAAGTACACTGGTGATGGCTATTACAGGCGGCGGTGGTCAAAGTCCAGTGCCTCCACCACCATCGCCTTCATGGGTAAAAAAACAGCTTGATCATCTTGCGAATTTATTAAAAAAAATTAGCCGGTAAAGCTATAGACTCTTTACCGGGTATATTAGGAGGTATTGTTAGCTGGCTTTTGTCTACTGCAAGCAAAGTAGTTGGCTTTATGGCCGAGCACTTATGGACATTAGTTCTCTTAATAGTTGGGTTAATTTTAGTAAGATAAAGACCAAGTAATCCTAGGCCAGTTAATCCAAGAACAAGCGCTGTCTTTTCATATTCATGGTCATTATTTTGACTTCGCGAACAGAGTCCGCGAGCTTTGCTGAGTCTTCAATGGCCTTTGGCTTTGGGCCGCGGGGATTGGATGACTTATTCTTGGGGGGTCATCTTGTTTTTTTACTGCTTGCAATATTACTGGCTCAGAATTTATTTCGTTTTTTCCGACTTTCTGTTCATTGCCTGCCACAAGGATTTCATTATTGTAGTTTATTATTGTTCCTATCTGGAGCCTGAGGTCAGAAGGCAGCATGTATAAACCAGTGCCAACAGCAAAGTCTACTTTCGATCTTGCGTACTGTAAAACATTTTGGTACCTTTTAATACTTGAAGGTAAATCAACTGTAGAATTAATGGCGTCCTCTAAATTTGCCAAGTACTGTTTTTGCGCGTCAAAGCCAGTAGAAGGATCAGTTATGCTCGATCTCGTTTGTGCTTGCGAACCTAGCAAACACCAAACGTAAGTACGAACAGAGTCGTTTATTCGTTCTATTCCTGCTTTAGTTAGGCCCTTAGAAGTGTCTAAGATAAATGTTGTCCATGCTGTTTTATGCTCTTGCTCTATGGACCCGAGGTGAACAGCCGTGCCTGAAGAGAAAGATGTGTAAGGAGGATTCCAGTCATAGTTATACTTTCTGTGCACGCCCCAATAATATGGGGTGCCTAAGCCATGATTAAGATCCAACTTTTGTCTAAAGTCTGTCTTGATGTTAATATTGAATTCGTTACAGATTCGTTCAAAAGCCTTCATGTCTATTCTGTTGCTGAAGGGATTAAACGGTTTGTCATTTGGCAATGGCGCTTGCAGTTCAGTCAAAATACGTCTGAAGGTGTAATAGAAATGAAATCTATACACTGACCTAACCAAAGGATTAGGATGATTTAAGTGATCAGCATACGACACTCCACACCCATTGATGCACAAAACACAGCAAAGTTTAACTGGTTCTGATAAAACTGCATCGAATGACTAAACCACACTTTGCGATGTAGTCTTTTTTAACAGGGGGGTTAAGATATCTGCTTAATGGAGTACTCACCTTTTTATGAAAAGTGTTAGTCTGGGTCACAGAAATGTCGAGGGTGTCAGTTGCTATATTTTTAAGATTGTAGTGCGGCCCAACAGAATATTTTGCATCAGTATATTTGAATGCACTCATTTTTAATTTGTTTTAAAAAATGTTTGTAACAATAACAACTCAAGACCGCCCTTCGTTTTTAGAACATGCTATTAATAACGAATGCGGAACCAGAACGGTCGCGCTCCATGAAATATTCTACAAAGTCGTATGGTTTAATATAAGCAAAGCCAAGGAGAATAATAAGATTAAAAAAGTTAATAATAGAGGCCAATTAGTTAGCCAGTTAACCATACCTGATGGTTATTACGGGTTTTGCTCGCTAAAAGAAGCAATGAGTAACTTCGACATTGCTCTCAAACTTAACAATGCGAATCTGAAAACAATGTTGACCTTCAAACCTGAAGAAGAAGAAGTAGGGTACTATTTTGATAAAGAGCTAGCTAAAATGTTAGGCTTTACAACTGCCAATCGGGCCGTTCATAGTTTTAGAGTTACGTCAAACAAAACTACTTATGAGGGAGAAAATCCGCTCGATCTTGCATTACATTCATTACTCTATGTTCATTTGGATGAGCTGAGCACTGATGAAAACTTATATGATGGAAGGCCCTCAACTGTTTTAAGAGCTCTTCCGTCAGGGAAAGCTGCATATTGCGATTATGAATTATACAATTCCCTAATTTACAGTTTAAAAGATTAGTTTGTGGGAGGGTCGGATCATTTAATATAAAAATCAAAGACAAAGCGGGGAAAGTTGTGAAATGTGATAACCTGCACATTGTTTTGGAAATAAAATAATACGTTACTAAAAAATAATGTCGCGTGGGCCAGAAGAATCAGGAGTTACATTAGCGCCTGTAAGGTGTATAACCTTAGAATTAAAAGATCTTGCAGATGTTGCGGACTTTGAACAGAACGGTGAGATAGGCGCTTTGTATGGTTTTGAGTACACTAAAGATGGTGATTATAAACGCAAAGAGGTTGGCGACAGCAAAAAGTTTCCTAAACTAGAACAACTGCGCAATCTAGAGGCAAATAATGTTGGCCAGTATGAATATAAAATAGTTCGAAAACCTGACCTCAAATGGCACTTAGAACCATATTTAGAATGGGACATAAAATTTGAATTCATAAGCCCATTTACATATTTTAGCCGTCAAAAAAGTTTCAGAAAAGCATTCAACTCTGGCCCTTTACATGTAAGTCTTATGCCGGACGACAATAGTCGGAAAGAAATTGAAATAACGCCGTATGGGAAAAAACAGTACATCCTCCACAGAAAAGAAACAGTTGTAAAAAAAGCTTCTACAAAATTACAGTTCTTTCCAAGCAGAAAATTAGGAGACACGTTCACAATGATATTTGAAATTTCTGTCTTTAAAGATGTGGAGAGGGATGGGGTTGTGGGCGTTAGTGACGTCCTTATAAAAGGAATTAATATTAGCTGGCAAAACTTAGACGTTAAACGCCTTAACGTTACCATCGTCGTTCTTCACAATGGTGAGGATATTAAGATCATAACAACAAGCAACAAAATCAATGTTGACTTAAATAGAAACAATCTTACAGAACTGAATTGGATTAATCTTACACATTTAGGCCTCATAGGGTTTTATTATACTGAACAAGTTTTGACGGAGAGTATGATAAAAATAATAACTGGATTAGATTAAATTCTGTTATAAAACTATGGAGCAGTTAAACTTTATGACAAAAACCCCTCATTGTTCATTAATTTGTGGACAAACTGGTTGTGGAAAAACAATATTTATCCTCAACCTGTTACAAACAGTTTATCGTTATAATTTTAATCATATTGTGATTTTCTGTCCAACACTTAAATGGAACAAAGCATATCATGATAGAAGGTTTATATGGACAGATGATGAAATATATTTAGTTGATCCTAGCAATAAACTGAGTGAGTGTTTAGAACAGTTTTATAGATTGTTTGAAGGAACGCAAACACTATTTATTATAGATGACTGTTCAGCAGAAAGAGACATAGTTAAAAAGAGAAACACTTTGTCAAAACTAGCTTTCAGTGGAAGGCATGCTAGGATAAGTGTGTGGATTTTATGCCAAAAATATAACTCAGTTTTAAAAGACTTTAGAGAACAGTTAAAGACTGTAGTGTTATTTCACATGAAAGACAAAGACTCATTTGAAGAATGTTTGCGCGAAAATGATGTTATTGAAAATGATCAGGAAAAACATAGGATTAAACAAAAACTGAAATCTGAAAAGTTTAGTAAATTAGTATTAAAAACGGATAACCTACACAGTATGTTTGTTTGTAGATAATCGTTATTTTTTGGTTATTAAAGTCTTACTTGTCAGAGAAAGGAAAAGGCGGCTTTTAGGCCACTTTCGCCAAAAACTTGGGGGAGGAGCAAGTGAGTTAGAATTGGTAAAATGCTGTTTCTTCAGGAAATTTGAGCAACACTCTCAAAAAACGCATCCTTTAAAGTGGATGAAATCGATGTGTGGTCAGTCTCCCCAAATGAGTCCGCAGCAAACTCAACTTGGGTTGGAGCCGGTCGGGGAGAAAAATCACAGGGACTTGATGGGATTCGAACCCACGACCTCCAGCCGGGAGTCCGCGACGCTAACACTTCCCCACGGCGGTGGTTTGCACACAAGTATTTATGCATTAAACAAAGGACGAAAAACATGGGGAGGAGGAAACATTGACTGGAAGAGAGGGTGGATGAGTGTTCCACACCCACCCGGTAAACTTTGCCTCAACCAAACACACGCGGTTCACCTCATGAGTCAAAAATCTACTTCCAACAAAAAAAAAACAGGTCTTAGCCTCCAAAAAGCAAATGGTATTGTAAAATTATGAAAGTACGACGGAACTAAATTTCAATGAAAATTTTATTCTTTTGCTCTATGCGTGACCCATACTCGACCGCAATATCTCCCCAGTCAAGATTTTTAGCAGGAAACTAAAACAAACCTGCACAAGAAGCAGACGAAAACCAGCAGAACACGCAAACCTTTTAGAGAGAACAAACGATAGAAAAAAATTAAGACCTCCACCTTAGAATTTGAATAAGTGATTTACTTTACACGAACCGTGGGAAAAGTACGCGAGAAGCCTATTCAAGGAACAAACGTCATTACCAACAGGCTTGTGAAAAGCTAGCCGTATGCTACGCTCTGCTCATGAAGAACCAGCGTCTCCAACACCAGGCTCCCAACTCTCCCGAGAGGAAAAAGAATGGTCGTGGGACCACAGCCCAGCCCTGGTCAGCAGGAAAAAGAGTTTCCCAAGTCCCCAAACCCAAAAAAACCCCCTTTATCCCCAACCCAATGAAGGATAGCACTCCGGGGTGAGGGAAGATTCCAATGAAGAAATCAAAACAGCAATGAAGCTGAACCCGAAAACGTTTCAGGGAGAAGATATGTCTTCGACTCGAGGCTGGCCCTTTCGCAAAGTGCTAAGAGACGACCCCATGAAAAAAACGTCAGCTTCGATTTAGGGTGAGTAAAACACGAGAATCTCCGAGAAAAAACTGAGGCATGCGTGTCAGACCTGACACAGCGGGGCCCTCGCGGAAACCGTGGAAAGTTACAGGTAGGAGGGAGGATGATGAAAACAGATTATATAGAGGGGGAAAGGATGGGGGAAAGGTACACGGGAACAAGAAATAACGAAAACAGGACCAAAAAACATATTGCTAGGGTTTCTGTCGTCGGAGGGGAAAATAAAAAACGAACAGGAAGGATCTCCCACCTGAATTTTAAACCCCGGACAAAACTGTTCGTGACAACACCAACAATACAAAAGAAAAGATAGCATATTTAAAAATCCAATTGAAACTTTCATTCTGTTGATGATCATTATTGATTTTTGGTGTTTTCAATTGTTCTTCAGCAGGACTGG
Source organism: Conus ventricosus (assembly GCA_018398815.1). Lineage (NCBI taxonomy): Eukaryota > Metazoa > Mollusca > Gastropoda > Neogastropoda > Conidae > Conus > Conus ventricosus. The sequence goes on along the minus strand of CM031629.1, from coordinate 42,882,815 downwards.
TCATAGTATCAGGAAATCACACAGCAAATCTGAAACTGATCCCTTTAAATGACAATAGATCGTTAGAATTAACTGATGCTGGAGACTGTATCATCAAATGAAAAAGGAGGCAACTTGGATGCGGTCAAATCCATAATTGACGTCGGCTAGACTATTGCTTTGTCTCCGAGAATTTTTTGAGTTTTTGTACTCTTGTGAGCACTTTACAGTTCTAATTCTGACAAAAAGCTGTTGTTCTGGATCTTAATGAGAATACTTTTGTACGAGGTCGGGGTATTGGAGGTTTATAATAGTCATTTAAAAAACAACAATTTTTGTGAAAAAACATGAACGAGACTTTAGACTCATTTTTCTCAGAAAACGGGACAGAACAACGAAGAGAGTGGGAGTTGTGTAAAGTGGAGATAGGGAAATTTTTGTATTGAATTGGAAAAAAAATTATCATGCAGGAAAGAACGAATCATGAAATTTGGAACTTCTTGAAAGATTTAAAAAAACAACTTGTAGTAATCCAAAAATAAAACCCATTCTTGGGATTATATGAAAACCAAACAAAACTAGAGATAATGCAAATTCATAAATAAAGGCGCTCAGGTTCGAGCAAGAATCAGATGGACGAGGAAGGAGAGAAGAATTCTAAATTACTTTTGCACCCTGGAAAAGGCGCGAAGTAAAAATAAGATTATTATAAGATGTGTAAAGAATGGGGAAATTGTCAAGATCAAAATGAAATTCTACGGGAACAAGCTTTTTATAGAAAGTTGTACAGTCAGATGATGAAGTGGATGATGTAAAAAGTGCAGTGATACATTCAGGGAAAATGAACCACTAAAACGCTTAAATGAAAATGAAGCATAGTATGCGAAGGAATGGTTCGCTTAGTGAGACAACTTTCCCTCTTAAAACTTGAAAAATGATTCGGCTCAGGAAGCGACGGTTGACAGTAGAATTTTTTAAAATTCTTTGGGGTAGGTTTGGGTTTAGTACTGTGACTAATCCTTCATTGAATCATTTGATAAAGGAAAGCTCTCATTTCCAAAGACAAGGCATTTTAACTCTGATACATAAGGGGAAGATTTAGAAAGAGATAAATTAGTAACTGGGGGACCAATAACCCTTTAAAAAAAATACAGACTATAAAATTTGGCAAAGGTTCTGGCAGAAAGAGTAAGCAAAAAATACATAAAATGAAAAATGAGGATCAAGTAGGATATATAAAGGAAGAAATATAGCAACCGTTTATGAACATTGATGATGTGATTAATTCCCAAAATTTAAAAACGGGTTTAAAGCTGGGTACTTACTGGCCTTGGACTACTCAAAAGCATTTGACTCCATTTCAAAAACGTATCTTTTGCATGTTTTAAAATGTTTGGTTTTGGAACGGATTTCAGAGATGGGTACAGGTTTTGACCAACAGGAACCAAAGCAGTGTAACCATGGTGGATGGGTATCTGAACCCTTTGATGTGGAATGTGGCATTAGGCAAGGCTGTCTTTTTTCACCTTAGCCTTTGTATTAGCAGTAGAAATACTGGCTATCAAAGTAAGAAACAGTAACATAACTGGCATTAGGGTGCCACATAATGATTACGAAACGAAAGCCCGGTTATAAAAATAAAGCAATGGGACGACACACAACATTATTTTTGAATACAAAACAAGATATGTTGTTATCTTTTGATATTTAAAAACATTTGAAATTTTACAGGACTAAAACTTAACACGAACAAAACTAAGGCTTTAAAATGGGCCAACAACCTTATGAAAAAGAATCTTCCATTTATATTAGTCGATGGAATTAAAATTCTAGGAATTTATTTTCGAAATGACACCATGGCAAAAAACATCGAAGAGAATTGGAAAGGGAGATTGAATTTATACAAAAAAATAATATAAGGACTGGAGCAGAAGAGATTTAGGGATTAAGGTAAAATTGTAGTGATAAAGACTTTTATAGTGAGCAAACTTGTTTTCGTTATGCAAGCTACTGGTATTCCGAAAATATATTGAATAAAATCAACCAATTTTATTCAAATTCATTTGGCAAAGAAAACACGCAATCGAAGAGCATTTGAAAAAAGTAAAAGGGCAAATAAAGGAGTCTGGAATTAAATTTGGTTTGGGTTGGTAAACATGTAAATTTTAAAGACTTTTAAAACGTCATTTATTTAAAAAGGGCGGGAAAATTATTCGCTCAACAGAAGGAAAACTGGTCTAAAATTCCAAGTGGCACTTAAAAAATATTAAGCATAATGGCATTGTCAAATTAATAGCAGGGCAAAGCTGTAGGGCAGTTAGAGAAAATAGTAACGAATTCTGGAAAAACGTGCTAACCGTATATTTGGACAACAAAAAAGAATCACGTTAAAAGAAATATCTTGCTGTAACTTTCGTCCCAACCATTATTTTTCAAAAATTTGATAAAGTATAAAGATAAAACTTATATTTCAAAAGATGGAAAGAAAAGGGATCAGAGCATGTAAGAGATGTAGTGCACGCAACTGAAGGAAAACGTCCATGTTGAAGAAATTAGGGATATCCTAGGATACAAAAGTGGTGAGACAATCTTCGAATACAACGCGTTAAAAAATGCTTTGCCCGCAACCTGGTTGCAATGGATAGAGAGCAACAGAAATTATGGGAATGACAAATTTGGGTTTTGTGGAATGTGACGCGGTCCTATTTTAAAACCAAACCAAAACCATAAACAAATACTTGACAAAGGAAACAAACAAATGTAAAACCCCGGTGCAAGGACTTTTGGCACAGAAAATTGAACTTTCAAATAGACGAAAGTATTTGGCTTTCACCAAGGTTAGCTTCAAAGGAAGTCAGACTACGAGAACTTCAATGGAAAATCATCCATAATATATATCAACAAATATACTTTTAACAAAATGAAGGTAACAGAAACAAGCAAATGCGACAAAATGTCTGAACGAAATTGATTTTATTGAACACTTTTTTTTTTATTGCTCTCCTATAAATAAGCTTTGGAAAAGGGGTGGAAACGATTATTTCATATGAAGTTGGCATGTTGATAAAAATCTCTTGATTGACGTTCTGTTTGGTGTTCAATCAGACCAGATGAGTAGATATACCTGTTCAAAGATAAATCAACATTATATTAATTGCTAAAATGTCAATTAGTATTGCTCGAAAAACAAAAAATTATCACAATACAAATAATTTTTGAACAACATACAATTTAAAAAGAAAAAATATTACTGGGTCCATCGCATAATGCACAATTCATCATTTAGCACGGTGTTGTTAATCATTGGTTAACCCGTAATTGTAGAAAACAATTCAATCACATTCACAAATAGCACACTCACATCCACTCCGACATGTGCGCTCGCGCGCCACACACGCACACACATACGCAGGCGCGCGCGCACACACACACACAAAACACACACACACAACACACACACACACACACACACACCAACACACAACACACACACACACACCCCACACCACACTCATACATTTTATACTTATATCTCGCTTCTTGGATTTCCTTTGTCTCCCCTTTTGGACTTCCCTTTTTTCTATAAGGGTAGCATCTTTGGGGAATTGTCCAATTCCGAGATTATGAGTGGCATCCTCTGTGTTCCTGGGATGCTTATATCTTCGTTCCTAGTGTCGTCCTTGCATTTGGTTCGTCGTTTTTTCGTCAAAGGATGATACCGGGAATGTTTGGAAGCTCGGGTTTGATGCGATGGATGTCGAATATTACTTTTTTTTTTTTTTTTTTTCTAACTTTGCATAGAAATTTTTTTCAGTAAAGGTAAGGGCACGGATTGGATGGTAGGAAAGTGCTGACAAAAGAAGAGGGAGGGGGGGGGGGGGGGAGGGGGAGAGGGAGGGGGAGGATGCCCTGATCGGAGAAAGTTAAGTGGTGAGCCGGGTTTTTAACCATTTTACATACATATCTACGATGCCCACCCCTGTCTGTCTGTCTGCCTGTCTCTCTACTTGTCTTGTCTGTCTTTCTGTGTCGTCTCTTTCTTTTCACTCTCTCTCTTTTCTTTCTCTCACTCTCTCTCTCTCCTCTCTTTCCCTTTCCTATTCTTTTCTCTCTTCTTTCTTTCTCTCTCTCCTGGAAAAACTGTAAGAAAAGAAATGATTTAAGTCTTTTGTTTCATTTATATTGTTTTCTTTGTATAAGCAGCGCATTATTCGAGTGAGAGTGCCGTACACCACACATTAGAAACCCAACAAACCCAGACTTTTTTTATTCAAGCGCACAAAACCTAAAATCAGCTAAATGTGGGCCATTATGAGAAGACATACAGACAATGCATGGTGCGAAGGGATTGATTGGAGAAAGGGGGGAAAAAAAGGAGAAAAAAAAAGTTGTGTTGTGAAGCTGTTTGTGTGCTTCCTTTACTATTTATTGAAAACTTTCACCACAATTGCCCACCTTTACTGTGGTGATATTCGTAGGACCCTGGTATTCAAAGTTTTTTAGTTCTTCAAATCAGCACGTTGTTCTTTGTTTAGTTTTGTCGCTTGGTAGGTTGTGAGATATGGGATTCCCCTTGGATAGAATTTGTGGAACAGTAAGCGTCAAGACCTCATCGCTTCCCTTAGGGGGACACCAAAAATTCTTCTTGTAGAATTTCAGCTTTTTGGGAATGAGAGGGGGAGCATCATCATCATGGAAGAATTCCCTTAAGCGCAGACGGCGGATTCCTTCAAAAGTATCTTGGAGCAGTTCTGTTTCATCATAAGTTGAGGGTGTTGGGCAAAACTTGGGTCCCATAGCCAGTAACCGTGTCTGGGCATCAGTGAGGTGGTATGATGAAATGTTAATGACTTGTGAGGGATCTGTTTTTATTAACGGAACACGACGTCTGAAATGGCGGTTTCTTCTAGTTTTCTGGGGTGGGAGTTCAGTTTGTATAGTAAACAGAGGTTTGGGTCTTTTGCCGCTATCCTGAAATAAGGCTGATATCTTTTTCTTTTTCATGTCACTACAGCGTGACCTGACGGATCTTTGTACTGAGTCTATTTTCTGGAGAGACTTTGAGAGAGTCTCTTGATCCAAATTGTCCGTTAAGGCTACCTGAAAACGGATTAAACTGTTCTCCAGGTCGTCAACAGCTTCTTCATAAAAGCTATGACACAACCGAAGAATGTTTCTTTCTGTGTGTGTGTGATTCATTTAACGTCTTTCCACTAAACGTGATATTAGACGGAAAAAAAACCGTGCCGAAAGAGTGAGATGGGGAAAGAAAGAGCGTATGTGCTT
>CM031629.1:42852550-42872550 GCA_018398815.1 Conus ventricosus | reverse complement strand
ATTTTGACAACTAAAGGAAAATAAAACGGAGGTCTTGGCGTGTTTGTCCACACTGTTTCTTAATTGTATCATGGTATAACACACTTAACTGCCGTTCAAAAACTTAGCTTATATGATGTGTCCGTGTCTGTGATTCAGCAGTCAAACTGCAAGAGGTGACGAGGTAACAGTGTCGCCATTCGGGTCTTGAATTTTCTTGCAAATGCGTCCACTATAGCCATTGCGTCCACTTCATTTTCCCTGTGGAGCCTCATCAGTGCCAGACCGTTCAAGCGCTGGTTTGTCATGGTTGACCTCAGGCTGGTTTTGAGGAGTTTCAGCCCACTGATCGACCTCTCGCACTCAGCAGTGGTGACGGGAAGGATTGCAAGCAGTCGAAGAATGACATGGTGGTTTGGAAAGAAGTTTCTGTTGCAGTGAAGAAGAGAGGCAGCAATCGTTGAAGGGCATGGTTGTGCTGTCTGCCCTTTCCACTTGACGCACCAGCGGTGAAACTCGACTGGAATTTCTCGAGAATCTGGCAGGTCAGATGCCCACAAGTCTGCCAGGCATGTAATGCCCTCAGGAACCCTGCATGCGTTTTCAACACCAGCAGCTTGGTCTGCGACGAGCATTAGTCCATCTTGGACTAACTCAGCATTTTTGAACCGACTGCTGAAATCGGAAAGTAGGTGGTCAGGAAAGGTGCTGCTATGCTGCGTCTGAAGTACTGTTCTGGTGTGTCTGCTGGCTGGTTTTGTCTGAGAGTGTTGACATCCTGTCCTTGGCATTGCCACATTTTCATGGACACTTTCTGCAAGCTCCACTGCCTGAGTGAACCAAGTTTCAAAGACGTCATCCAGGTTGCCTCGAAGATCAGCAAGAGCACTGGCTATCCCTTAAATAGCAGCATATGCTTCGACGATGTCCCTCGTTTTCTTCTGCAGGTTCACTGAGAGAGGTTTATGTATCTGAGACAGTTTCTTGTGACCACAAACGACATCATGAAAGCACTGAGAGAACTGATAATGCCAATCCTAGGCGAGCTGCTCCTCAACCAGTTTCGGAGCAGCTGGCCCTAGGAATTGGCATTTATCAGTTCTCTCATACTCAGCGGACTTGATTCCACTGGGCATGCGCATTAACGAGGTAAAACCAACCTGCATTACACAGTTCAACAGTTTCGACTGGTTGACTTCAATAACCAAAAAAATAACGACCCTACAAACATACATACTGTGTAGGGTTATCCGTTTTCAATACTAATTTACTAAACTTTTCAGATTTTAGTTTTTGCTTAATCCTGTGTTTTTCTGATCATTTTCAATAACATCATTTTCACGCATACAGTCATCAAATGCGTCTCTGTCTTTCATGTGAAATAAAACTACAGTCTTTAACTGTTCTCTAAAGTCTTTTTAAAACGGAGTTATATTTTTGACATAAAATCCACACACTTATCCCATCATGTCTTCCGCTGAAGCCAGCTTTGACAAAGTGTTTCTCTTTTAACTATATCTTTTTCTGCCGAACAGTCATCTATAATAAAGAGTGTCTGCGTTCCTTCAAACACTTTATAAAAGTATTCTAAACACTCACTCAGTTTAGTGCTAGGATTAACTAAATATACGTCATTGTCTGTCCATATAAACCTTCTATCATGATATGCTTTGTTCCTTTTAAGTGTTGGACAGAAAATTACAATATGATCAAAATTATAGCGATAAACTGTTTGTAATAAGTCTAGGACAAATATTGTTTTTCCACAACCAGTCTGCCCACAAATCATTGAACAATGAGGGGATTTTATCATAAAGTTTAACTGCTCCATAGTTTTATAACAGAATTTAATCTAATCCAGTTATTATTTTTATCATACTCTCCGTCAAAACTTGTTCAGTATAATAAAACCCTATGAGGCCTAAATGTGTAAGATTAATCCAATTCAGTTCTGTAAGATTGTTTCTATTTAAGTCAACATTGATTTTGTTGCTTGTTGTTATGATCTTAATATCCTCACCATTGTGAAGAACGACGATGGTAACGTTAAGGCGTTTAACGTCTAAGTTTTGCCAGCTAATATTAATTCCTTTTATAAGGACGTCACTAACGCCCACAACCCCATCCCTCTCCACATCTTTAAAGACAGAAATTTCAAATATTATTGTGAACGTGTCTCCTAATTTTCTGCTTGGAAAGAACTGTAATTTTGTAGAAGCTTTCTTTAAAACCGTTTCTCTTCTGTGGAGGATGTACTGTTTTTTCCATACGGCGTTATTTCAATCTCTTTCCGACTATTGTCGTCCGGCATAAGACTTACATGTAAAGGGCCAGAGTTGAATGCTTTTCTGAAACTTTTTTGACGGCTAAAAAATGTAAATGGGCTTATGAATTCAAATTTTATTTCCCATTCTAAATCTGGTTCTAAGTGCCATTTGAGGTCAGGTTTTCGAACTATTTTATATTCATACTGGCCAACATTATTTGCTTCTAGATTGCGCAGTTGTTCTAGTTTAGGAAACTTTTTGCTGTCGCCAACCTCTTTGCGTTTATAATCACCATCTTTAGTGCACTCAAAACCATACAAAGTGCCTATTTCACCATTCTGTTCAAAGTCTGTAACGTCTGCAAGGTCTTTTAATTCTAAAGTTATACACCTCACAGGCGCTAATGTAACTCCTGGTTCTTCTGGCCCACGCGACATTTTAGTACAGTTTATTATTTTATTTCCAAAACAATGTGCAGGTTATCACATTTTACGATTCTTTCCCGTTTTGTCTTTGATCTTTATATTAATGATCCGACCCTCCCACAAACTAATCTTTTAAACTGTAAATTAGGGAATTGTATAATTTCATAATCGCAATATGCAGCTTTCCCAGATGGAAGAGCTCTTAAAACAGTTTGAGGGCCTTCCATCATATAAGTTTCATCAGTGCTTAGCTCATCTAAATGAACATAGAGTAATGAATGTAATGCAAGATCGAGCGGATTTTCTCCCTCATAAGTAGTTTTGGTTGGTGTAACTCTAAATCTATAATTGTCAGCTGCAAAGCCTAACATTTTAGCTAGCTCTTTATCAAAATAGTAACCTCCTTCTTTTCAGGCTTGAATGTTAACATTGTTTTTAGATTTGCATTGTTAAGTTTGAGAGTAATGTCGAAGTTACTCATTGCTTCTTTTAGTGAGCAAAAAACCCCTAATAACCATCAGGTATTGTTAACTGGCTAACTTTGGCCCCTGTTTTGTCAACTTTTAGAACCTTATTATTATTCTTGGATTCACTTATATTTAAAACCCTACGACTTTGTAAAATATTTCATGAAGTGCAACCATTCTGGTTCCGCACCCGTTATCAATAGCATGTTCTAAAAACGAAGGACGGTCTTGAGTTGTTATTGTTACAAACATTTTTTAAACGAAATAAACATGAGCGCATTCAAATATACTAATGCAAAATATTCTGTTGGGCCGCACTACAATCTTAAAAATATAACAACCGATACTCTTGACATTTCTGTGACTCAGTCTGGGCGCCTTTCAAGTAAAGGTTAGTACTCCATTAGCCAAATATCTTAACCCTCCTATTAAAAAAGACTACATCGCAAAAGTGTGGTTTAGTCATCCGATGCAGTTTTATCAGAACCAGTTAAACTTTGCTGTGTTTTGTGCATCACTGGGTGTGGAGCATCGTATGCTGATCATTTGAGTCATCCTGATCCTTTGGTGAGGTCAGTGTATAGATTTCATTTTTATTATACCTTCAGACGTATTTTGACTGAACTGCAAGCACCATTTACCAAATGACAAACCGTTTAATCCATTCAGCAACAGAATAGACATGAAGGCTTTTGAAAGGATCTGTAACGAATTCAATATTAATGTTAAGACAGACTTTAGACAAAAGTTGGACCGCAATCATGGCTTAGGCACCCCTTATTATTGGGGCGTGCACAGAAAGTATAACTATGACTGGAATCCTCCTTACACATCTTTCTCTTCAGGCACAGGCGTTCACCTCGGGGCTATAGAGCAAGAGCATAAAAACAGCATGGTCAACATTTATCTTAGACACTTCTAAGGCCTAAAATAAAGCAGGAATAGAACGAATAAACGACTCTATTCGTACTTACGTTTGGTGTTTGCTAGGTTCGCAAGCACAAACGAGATCGAGCATAACTGATCCTTCTACTGGCTTTGATGCACAAAAACAGTACTTGGCAAATTTAGAGGACGCCATTAATTCTACAGTTGATTTACCTTCAAGTATTAAAAGGTACCAAAATGTTTTACAATACGCAAGATCGAAAGTAGACTTTGCTGTTGGCACTGGTTTATACATGCTGCCTTCTGACCTCAGGCTCCAGATAGGAACAATAATAAACTACAATAATGAAATCCTTGTGGCAGGCAATGAACAGAAAGTCGGAAAAAACGAAATAAATTCTGAGCCAGTAATATTGCAAGCAGTAAACAAACAAGTCGACCCCCCAAGAATAAGTCATCCAATCCCGTGGCCCAAAGCCAAGGCCGTTGAAGACCGGACCTGTTCGCGAAAGACCAGAATAAGAAAAAGACAGCACCCTTGGTTCTGGGTTAAACCCCCAACAGTGTCCTACAGTTTGCCATTCGGGGGCCCGTAATGGTCAGGGGGGGATTAGGGTTTTGTTGACATGGGGGGGGGGGGGGGGGGTTTTGGGGAAAATGGAAGTAAAGGGCGTGAAGCCCCTGAGAAAGTCTAGGGGGGCCCGGGGGGCTTTCCCCCCCGGAAAATTTTTTTTTTAAAGGGTTTGAAAAAATGGTGAAAATTGGTGCTAGGGACTTAAAAAAGGGGGTTTTGAAAAACAACCCAAAAACCTTTAAAAAAAAAATTTAAACGTTTTAAAAGAAAAATCAGTTGAGGGAAACATTTTGTAGTTGAGATTTTGGGTTTGGGAAAAATGGTTTTCCTGTTTTTGGTGCCCGATGCAACTTCTTTGTTAATGCCCAATTTTTCCTAGGAAAGCGCGGCGGGATACCAAACTTTTTCCCCCCCCCCCCATTTTTTGGGGGGAAATTCCCCCGTGGTGTCGTTGACATCTTTTTTTGGGTTTAAAAACCCTTCAGAAAACCCCTGGGGTTTGACGACATCCATTTTTGGGGTTTGAAACATTTGTTCAACTTTTTATTTGTATTTAATTTGATTGCAGACGGGAAAGTTAAAAGGGGAATTTTCCCTTTTTTGTCACTTTCATTCCCAATTTTTTAATTTTTTGGGGCCACAATTTCTTTTTAAAATTTGTCTGTGATTTATTAAACCCCATGGTTGATACAGGAAGGGTCTAGAATTCTCTCAATCCCGGGGTTATCCTTTCCTTTGATAACTTCGTCTGTTTTTCACAATATCGAAGAAAAACACATGATAAAACATTAAAAATTAATTAAGAGGATTAGTTTTTAAAATTACTTTGCATCTTAAAAAATTGTTTTTGCTTAAAAGCAAGTCTTTTTTTAAAATGCCCTTTCTTCTTTAAAACAGTACAACGACTCATGCATGAAATGAAGGGTTTGATCTTTTTTTTTTCTTGCCTTTTTTTTTTTTCAAAAGAAAATCTTTAAAACCCTTTATAAAATTTGAGCAAAAAGTAAAAAAGTTTTTTCTTTTTCCCAATTAAAACAATTTGTTTGTTCATTCCCAAAATTTAATACTGAAATTTAAAAAGTCTCTGGACTAGAAAGACAAAAACATTTTTGTTTTATTAGAGGAAAACCCAAATGATTTTTCCCACTTTTATTAACAACACATTCTTTCGGGACTCTTTTACTTTTTTTTTAGGTTCGTCGAGTGAAAGTCACATGAAACTTGTCCAGGGAATTCGATTGAATTAAACCCACAATAAATTTTTGAAAACCCAAAAAGGAAAAAAAAGGGGTCTTGGCGTGTTTGTCCACACTGTTTCTTAATTTGGGATAATGGTTTACACATTTAAACTGCCTTTAAAAAACTTGCTTATTGATGTGTCCGGGTCTGTAAATTCAGAAAGTAAAAACTGCAAGAGGTGACGGGGTTTAAAAAAAGGGGTCGCCTTTGGGGGGTCCTTGAATTTTCTTGCAAATGGCCCACTATAGCCTTTGGGCGTCCCCTTAAATTTCCTGGGGGCCCCCTAAATCAGTGCCGGGACCTTTCCCAAGCCCCGGGTTTTGTAGGGTTGACCTCGGGCTGGTTTTGAGAGTTTAAGCCCACTGTCGCCCCTCTGCACTCAGCAGTGGGGGCGGGAAGGATTGCAAGCAGTCGAAGTGACATGGGGGTTTTGGGGAAAGAAGTTTCTGTTGCAGTGAAAAAGAGGGGAAACTCGTTGAAGGGCAGGGGTTGGTGCTGGTGCCTTTTCCACTTGACCCCACCAGCGGTGAAACTCGACGGGAAAATTTCTCGAGAATTGGCGGTCAGAAGCCCCCCAAGTCTCCCAGGCATGAAATGCCTCGGGAAACCCCTGCAGGGCGTTTTAAACCCCCCGCAGTTGGTCTGCGACGAGCTTTAGTCCTCTTGGATTTAATTTCGCTTTTTTGAACCGACTGCTAAAAATGGGGAAAAGTAGGGGCCCGGGAAAAAGGTGTGCTTTTTGCTGCGTCGGGAAGTACGGGTTTTGGTGTGTTGCTGGCGGGTTTTTGGTCGAGAGTGTTGACTTTCCTGTCCTTGGCTTGCCACATTTTCATGGCCCCTTTCTGAAAGCTCCACTGTGGTAAACCCAAGTTCAAAGCCCTTTCACCCAGGTTGCCCGAAGTTAAAAGAAAAGAGAAAGGGCCCTCCCCCTTAAATAGCGAAAATTTTGCTTCAAAGATGTCCCTGGGTTTTCTTCTCCCGGGTTTCCCTGGGAGGTTTAATGTATCTGGGGACAGTTTTTTTTGACCCCCAAAGGGAATTCTTTGAAACCCACTGGGGAGAACTGAAAAATTCCCAAACCCTAGGCGAGCTGTCCTCAACCAGTTTCGGAGCAGCGGGCCCCTGGGGAATTGGATTTATCAGTTCTTATACCCCGCGGACTTGTTTCCCAGGGGCATGCGCATTTAACGGGGTTTAAACCAACCTGCATTAACACATTTTTCAACCAGTTTGGGGAAGGGGTTGATTCAAAAACCCAAAAAAAAACGCCCCTACAAACTTTTACATACTGTGTAGGGTTACCCGTTTTCAAAAACCTAATTTAAAAATTTTGGGTTTTTAGTTTTTGCTTTTTCCTGTTTTTTTCTGATCATTTTCAAAAAATTCATTTTCACGCTTTCCGTCATAAAAGGGCGTCTCTGTCTTTCATGTAAAATAAAATTTACGTCTTTAATGTTCTCTAAAGTTTTTAAAAAGGGAAATTTTTTTTTTGACATAAAATCCACAATTTCCCCCATCATGTCTTCCGCTAAAACCCCAGCTTTGACAAAGTGTTTCTTTTTTTAACTATATCTTTTTCTCCCGAACAGTAAATCTAAAATAAAGTTGTCTGCTTTTCCTTAAAAAACACTTTATAAAGTTTCAAAACACTCACTCATTTTTAGTGCGGTTTAAAACAAATATACGTATTTTTCGGGTCCATTAAACCTTTTTCCCGGGGATGCTTTTTTTCCTTTTAAGTGTTTGGCCGAAAATTAAAATATGATAAAAATTTATAGCGATAAACTGTTTGTAAAAAGTCTAGGACAATATTTTTTTTTTCCAAAAACCCAGCTGCCCAAATCATTAAACCAATGAGGGGGATTTTATCATAAATTTTAAAACTGTCCATATTTTTTAAAAACCCCGATTTAAATTAATCCATTTTATTTTTTTTTTCCATACTCTCCGCCCAAAACTTGTTCGTTTTTAAAAACCCTTTGGGGCCCAAAATGTGTAAGTTTAATCCAATTCAGTTCTGTAAGTTTTTTTTAAATTTAGTAAAACATTGATTTTGTTGTTTGTTGTTTGATTTTAAAAATTTCCCTCACATTGTAAAGAACGACAAATGGTAACGTTGGGGGGTTTTTTAACGCTAAGTTTTGCCAGCTAATTTTTAATTCCTTTTTTTTAAGGAGTCACAAAACCCCCCAAAACCCCCACCCCCTCTCCAATTTTTTAAAAAGGAAAAAAAAATTTCAATTATTATTGTGAACGTGTCCCCAAATTTTTCTTTTGGGGAAAAAAACTGAAATTTTTTGAAAAGGGCTTTTTTTAAAAACCCGTTTCTCTTTTGGAGGATTTTCTTTTTTTTCCCCTTACGGCGTTTTTTTAAATCTTTTTCCCGACTATTGTCGTCCGGCATAAGACTTACATGAAAAGGGGCCCAGAGTTGTTTGCTTTCTGAAATTTTTTGGGCGGCTAAAAAATGTAAATGGGTTTATAAATTAAAATTTTTTTCCCCCCTTTAAAATAGGGTTTTTAAGTGCCATTTGAGGTCGGGTTTTTCGAACTATTTTAGACTTCATACTGGCCAACATTATTTGCTTCTAGATTGCGCAGGTTTTTTGTTTAGGAAAAATTTTTGCTGGGCGCCCAACCCCTTTTTTTTTATTAACACCCCTCTTTAGTGTACTCAAAAAACCCAAAAAAGTGCCCATTTCACCTTCTGGTTTTAACCCTCTGTAACGGGCTGCAAGGTCTTTTTAAATTTAAAGTTATCACCCCACCGGCGCTAATGTAACTCCTGGTTTTCTGGCCCACGCGCCTTTTTAGAAAAGTTTTTTTTTTATTTTTCCCAAACAATGTGCAAAGGGTTTTCCCCCCTTTTTCGCCCTTTCCCGTTTTGTCTTTGATCTTTTATTTTTAATTTATTCCCACCCTCCACAAAACTTTCTTTTAAACTGTAAATTTTTGGGAATTGGGATAATTTTTTTAAACGCAATCTGGTTTTTCCCCGTGGGAAAAAGCTTTTAAAAAGTTGAGGGGCCCTTCCCCTCTTTTAAGTTTACTTTAGTGCTTTGCCCCATCTAAAAGAAAATAGAGAAAAGGGAAAGTAATGCAAGTCCCAGCGGAAATTTTTTCCCTTTATAAGTGTTTTGGGTTTGGGTTTTAAATTTTAAAAACTATAATTGTCAAACTGCAAAGCCTAAAAAATTTTAGCTACTCTTTATCAAAAAAGAAAAACCTTCTTTTTCGGGTTGTTTTTTAAAATTTTTTTTTAGATTTGCATTGTTTGTTTGAGGTAATGTCGAAATTATCATTGCTTCTTTTGTGAGGCCCAAAACCCTAATAAAACCCTCAGGTATTGTTAAATGGCTAACCCTTTTGGCCCCCGTTTTTTCAACTTTTAGAAACCCTTTTATTATTCTTTTGGGTTACTTAAATTAAACCATAGGGGGCTTTTTTAAAAATTTCATGAGTGCAACCCTTCTGGTTCCGCACCGTTATCAAAAACATGTTCTAAAAACGAAGGGCGGTTTTTGAGTTGTTATTTTTTCCCAAAAAATTTTTTTTTCGAAAAAAAACTTTAGCGCAATTTAAATTTTTCTAATGCAAAATTTTTTTGGTTTGGGCCCCCATACATCTTTTTAAAAATTTACAAACCCTATCTTGACCTTTCTGTGACTCAGTCTGACGCCCTTTTAAGTAAAGGTTTGTACTTCCCCTTAGCAAATTTTTTTAAACCCCCCTAATTTTAAAAAAAACTAAAATGCAAAGTGTGGTTTGGGCCCTTCCCATTGCGTTTTAATAAAAACCCGTTAAAAATTTTCTGTTTTGTGCATTTAACTGGGTGTGGGCCTCGTTTTGTGATTTATTGAGTCATCCTGATCTTTGGGGAGGTAAATGTTTTTTTCATTTTTATTATACCTTCCGACGTTTTTGCCCGCCCCGAAGCACCCCCACCAAAAAACCCCCCCCCCTTTTTAATAAGAACGAATAGGGAAAGGGAAAGGGTTTTGAAAGGATCTGTAAAAGGGAAATTTAATTTTTAATGTTTTAAAACCCGACTTTAGACAAAAGTTGGCCGCAATCATGGGTTAGGCACCCCCTTTTATTGGGGGGGTGCACAGAAAAAATTTCCCATGGGTGGAAACCTCCCTTACCATTTTTTTCTTCAGGCAAGGCGTTACCTGGGGGCTATGAGCAAGAGCAAAAAAAACCGGGATGGTCCCAAAATTTATCTTAGGCATTTTTAAGGGGCCCAATAAAGCGGGAAAAGAAAGAAAAAACGACTCTATTTACTTACGTTTGGTGTTTGCTAGGTTCGGGAAGGGACAAACGAGATCGAGCATAATGATCCTTCTACTGGCTTTTTTTGCACCCAAAAAGTACTTTGGGAAATTTAGAGGAAAGCCATTAATTTTTTAGTTTTATTTACCTTCAAAATATTTAAAAGGGACCCCAAAAAGTTTTCAAAACGGAAGATGAAAAATGACTTTGCTGTTGGCATGGTTTATACATGCTGCCCCTTTGACCTCAGGCCCCCGTAGGAAAAAAAAAATAAATACCAATTTTGAAAACCTTGTGGCAGGCAATGAAAAAAGAAAGTCGGGAAAAAAAGAAATTTAAATTTTGAGCGTATATTGAAGCAGTAAAAAAAACAAGTCGACCCCCCGAATAAGTCATCCAATCCCCGTGGCCCAAAGCCCCAAGGGCCCTTGAAGACCCGGGGCTTGTTCGCGAAAAGGGCCATGAATATGAAAAGCCGCATTGTTCTTGGGTTAAAAGGCATAGGGTTACTCGGTCTTTAAACTTAATAAATATTAACCCCAAATTTAAGAGAACAATGTCCATAAATGCTCGGCCATAAAACCCCAATACTTTGTTGCAGTAGGCAAAAACCAGCTAACCCAAAACTTTCCCCAATTTACCCCGGGAAAGCGTCTATTGCTTTTCCAGTAATTTTTTTTAAAAAACCCCGCAAAATGGTCAAGCCCGGGTTTTTTTACCCCTGTTTTTTCAGGGGGGGGAGGAGGCGGTGGGGGGTTTGGAAAGGGACTGGGGGCTTTGACCCCGCCCCTGTAATAGCCAAAAACCCGTTTTACCTTTTTGCAAATTCCCAAGGCTGTTATAAGGTTGCTAATGTGACTTCCCCGCTCTTAAACCCCGTGTTCTTATTTTTTTCTGCTAAATGTTGTGTTTCATATAAATTTTTTGGATTGTTTCCTTTTTGCTCACTGGGGTTCGCAATTTTTTCTCGGTTGTAGACAACACTTCTGTCTTGTGATCTCTCTTGTTCAAAATCTTTTTTTGTTTTGGGGTTTTTCTTTCTTTAATATATGCCTAAAGTTGGCATCACAGCCTCAAAAAGTTTTTCTTTTTCTCTTTTTAATGTATCCCAGTTCCGCCAGTTTTTTCTTAAAATTTTTTTGTTAATTCGCCCCTATGTTCTAAAGCATGATCAAGGGCCCCCTATTTCTCGCATGGGGGCGGTGGGGTGTGTTTTAGTCTTTAAAGCTTTTTTTTGAAAAACTGGTTTCTTTTCTTCTATTTTATTTATTTTTTCGTTTTGCCCATTGATTTAATTCTTTAAGGGCCCTGTTTTTTTATTTGGATTGGTTTGGGAAATTTTTTATGTTTTTTTGAAGTTTAGAAAAAAGCCTCCCCAAACTAATTTTGGTTTTGTAAGAAAAGGGGAATTTTTTTTTTTTTTCCGGGGTTCCCCGGGGCCCTTTTTTAATTGGATCTTTTTTAAAAACTTTGATGGGGTTGGTTTAGTGTAAACTGAAAAGTTGTCTTGGGGCTCCTCCCAAACAAATGGTCCCTCTTTTACTTTAAAATTCCCCTTTGGGTCTTTAAAATTGGGGGTTCTGGGTAAACTTTGGTTTAAAAGATTGACCTTTCCTTTTTGTTAATTCCCCGCCGCAAAAAAGGGGGCCCAGCGTGTTTTTGGGGGTTAAAGGAGTCATTTTCCCTTGTCGTTCCAGGGGTCGGAAAAATATAATCTTCCTCTTTCAATGCCTTTCCATGGGTTTTTAAATTAAATTAACTTTTTTTTATTTTATAAAATTGCCCTTGGTTTAATTCTTTCCCCCCTTGAATTAAATTTCTGGGGTTTGGGGAATTTTTGTTAACTTCCTTTTTTGAAGCAGTCAAAATTTTTCCTTTTATTTTAGAAGGGGCGGATCCTGGGTTTAAGGCCGGGTTTACTTTTGGAATCCTTTAAAAAGTAAGGACAAGGTTTGTAAGGGGAAAATTTTGGGGGGCAGGAAACTTTGAAAATTTTAATTCCCCTTGGGGGGTTTTTTTTCCCCAGACCTTTTTTACTGGGGTTTGTAAAGGGAATTGTTTGGGTTTTAAAGGCGCTTTTGGGCTTTAAAACCTCCCCCCAGAATTTTAAAGGCCTGTCGCTCGTCGCGTTTGGTCCTTTTATCCCAGAGATTTAAAGGCAACCGAAATTTAGGAGGTTTTTCAAAGCGAGTATTGGGAATCTTTTAAGAAAAAACCTTTTAAAATTAGGGCAAGAAATAAATTTTTTTTTACACTGCCCAGAATTTTTTTTTAACCCCCCATTTGAACTATTTGGGGAACCGGGAAAAAAGGGTTTTACCAGGTTTTCTCCCCATCTCCCCCAAAAACAAAAAGGGGGAACAAGGGAATTTTTTTGGGGCGGCAATTTTAAAAGGATTTTTTTGCGGGTGAAAATTTAAAAATGGGAAATGAAAAGTTTTTTAAACCCCCAAAAATTTTTAAAAAGACATGGCCCCAATTTAAAAAAGTTAAAAAACAGGGGTTCAAAACCTTTTTACTTTTTATGAAAAAAAAAACCCTTTAACATTAGAAACAACGGAACCTTTTTCAAAAATTTCTTTACACTTTTGGTTGAGTTTTTAACAACCCAAAATTTTCCGGTTTTTGGGTTGGGGCCATAAAAAGAAGGTCATTTATTAAAAAGGGGGGAAAAAGAAAGGGACCTAATCAAAACCCTTTCCCCTGAAAAGGAATGTTCTTCTAGAACTGCAAAAATGGACATGCAGAATCGCCAATCGTAGAAAATTCTAACTTAGGGCAAGAATTTTCACAAATAGAATTTTACATCTGATTTCTACGGAGAAAGGGCTGATCGCAGCGAAGGGAAAAACCAGTAGGCCGGTTTGCGGCAAATTGGGGTTAAATTTGCGTATGGAAACGCTTTTCCATCCCTTAGATTTTGAGTGTTAAAAGCGCATGCACCGTACTTAAAGGAGCATTAAAAGACAGATTGTCATATGAACTAACTTTTAATGAATACAAACGCGTTATCAAATCATCAGACACCGAAGCAAAGTACAGCATTTCTGACATCTCGTTAGAGTTTGACGTTGTTAGCAACCCTAATTTAGCAAGGCTGATTGAGCAACAATATCAGTCAAAATTAGCAATATATTACGAAAGAGTGATTCATCATACAACATATCCCAGAAGCGGGGCAGACACTTATGGAATTTTAGTTTTAGTGCCGCGGCAAGATCGCTTAAAGGTATTTTATTGCTGTGTGAAGATGAAGAACCGTTCAAAAGAGAAGTGAAAAGTTTATTAATCCTAAAATAACGAAAGTACAATGTTCGATTGAGGTAGTCCTAACCAAATCTACGCTAGCGGGCTTAAACCTTATCAGCATTTTGATGAAATAAGAAAACTGTTTGGGGGCGGGAGGTGTAGAAATCCAACAGTTGACCTTGTGTCTAAAGATTTACATCTTCACAATGTTAGGCTTGATGATTATTTAACAACGAAATACGGTTTATGGATTGACCTAAGGTCAACAGAGGATAATCAGTTGCATGGAAGCGGGAAAAACTGTGAGAGACGTAATAAACATTCAAATTGATAAAGAAGAAGAAGCCGATAAACCGCTTAATGTACATTTGTTTTTAATATATGATGCGCAGCTGAATATTCAAGATAACAGATTAAAAGATATACAATACTAAATTATTTTTATTTATAAAAAGCATGTCTGTTCAAGTTTATCCAAATGTGCCTACAGCACCAGAGTCGCCAAGAGAAGGGATAGTAGAAACCCCTAACATAAAAACCTCAGATTAACAAACATTACGCAAATGCAACAAAACTAGAGCAAGACCTTTCAAAATACAGCAAAACCAAACGAAGGTATTCTGCTGCCTTTAATGCTGTTAACATATGTTATACTGGAACATCAACTATAAGTGCACTATCAGCAGGGACAAGTGTTGGTCTCTTAGCAACAGGCGTAGGTGCGCCCGCAGCTTTACCGCTAGGGGGTTTGTCTTTAGCTCTTGGCCTGTGTTCATTAGCTGTAAGTGCTGCTGGCAAAAAATTAAAAACTAAACTCCAAAAGCACACAGCTATGGTTCAACTAATAACAGCTAAACTTAGTTCCTTCAAACTGACAATAAATAAAGCACTAGTTGACTCAAACATCACGGATGAAGCATTTAATCGTTTACCCGGCCGATTTTGATGACTACAAAGACCAAAAGTTTGATCTTCAAACAAAGGCGAGGGCAACTTTTTCTCAACAGCCAGACCCCGAGCAGATAAAAAAGGGAAAGCTTAAAAAAAGTAACGAACATTAAACTCTGTTCTAAACAGCTCACATTAACAACGCCAAAGAGTGTTTATACTTTAGTTTATGAGCCCCAAGCCAAAAAGACCTTTTGATATTGATTCTTTTAAACGTTTTTTTTTTTTTAATTTAAAATAAATTTGGGTTTAAAAAAAAAGACAGCATGGCTAAGAAATAGGGCCCAGATGAATTTTTGAAGGAATGCCGAAAAGACTTTTAAAGAGCACTGAATGATATTGATTAGAAGTATTAACCGAAAACGGCGGGCAAGCTTTTGTACTCCAATTTCTAAAGTTCCAAGTAAACAAACAAAAGCCCCCGCCAGTTAAAGAAATGTTAGCGTTTTAATCGACTATAAAAAAAAAGAAAAAAATCTAGAAGTCTGGGCCCAACTAAACAGCAACATCCTTTTCTCAAAATGACTTAACCCCCGGTTGGGCAGACGAACGCTTTCACAGTTTGATGTGGCCGCTGAAGAAGCTAAAATGAGAGGCCGGGTTTGGGAAGGCGAATCTAGAGATTAGATTAAAACAGGCTAAGTATGCCCGTTTGAGGCAAGGCTTACATTCCGCTCCCTCGAGATTTGGTTTCAAAAACATTTTAAACATAAAGAATTCAGACACAAATTTTCATGTGGTGTTCTTGCGGGCGCATCATGTCCGCAAACACGCAGAGAGAGTGACAAATTCGCAATACACCAAAGACTAACTTAAATGGAATATCCTTTCCCTGTTAGTTAATCAAATTGATCATTTGAAAACAAAACAACCAAAAACTGTTAAATTTACACATGGATGAGGAAACAAATCTACAGCCCATTAAAGTGTCAAGAACGCCCAACGTTGGTGATCCAGACAAAAATCATTTTGTTTTTCTACGATGTTTTCCCCAGCAGGGCTACCAAAAACATTGAAAAAAAACAATGATAAACAAGCAGCATCTTCAAAGAAGGACAAAAACAAGAATTCTGTAGAAAATTTTTAACAAAATTCCATCGTTCAAGCCGCGAGCAAACATAAGAAACACTGTAGGGCCCAGTTACTGTAAACAAACTAATTACCCCCCCCCGATCTAAAGTCAGTTTTAAAAACGGGAAAAGGAATGCAAAATTCCAATTTGTTTACGCAACTTCGAATCACCATTTTCCTTATAAAGGGCCGCGCCACAAAAATTTCAAAAAAACATTTTAATGAAAAAACATCAGATTGTTTTTTGCCTTCATTTTTGGTCGGAGGGCCCCATTCCACCAAATTTTTATAGAGGCCCAACTGCAGAATACTTTTTAGAACGCATGCGAAAGTGCGTAATGACTTTTTCTAATAATCTAAACTTTCGAAACATAATGACGCCCGAAGACCAAGAACATATAACCAGCCACACATTTTTGGGATTGTGGTTAGGCCTCCATCAGACCGGCGAACCCAACAGTAAAAACCCCATGATCACATTATGGAATTCAGGGGACAGCGCACAACAACTGCAATCCAACTAAATTTAAACCAAAGACAGGAAGCTCCCTATTTCTTTCACAACTGCGAGTTACGACTCTCACCTTATAATGCAAGCAGAAACCCAGGCCTTGGGGTAGATCTTTGCACAATCATCAAAAAGTACATGGTTTTAACTGAATAACAGTCTTTTTTGACTCTATGCAACACATGGGGGTTCATTAGAGTCACGGCTATCCTTAAGTCCTCCCCAAAAACGGAGAATTTTTGACCCAACACTTGTTAAAAGGGTGTTTACCCTTATAAATCAGAACATTGGGGAAAGGTTTACGAAGATACACTTCTCCAAAAGGCCTTCTTTTTTTCCCTTAAAAAAAGGGACATCGTGATTCTGATTACCAGCAAGCCAAGATGCGGGCAGAAGTTAATTGAAAACGATGGAGACATCATGACTCCTCTTGATGGCAGATTAGTTTGTTGGGGGAGTTTTAAAAATATGGGAAGACCTGCATAAAACATTAAGCCCGGACCGCGCATTACATTTCTGCACCCGGATGAGTTGGACGCTTTCTTAAAATTTTCTGGGGTACAGATTTATTTTTGTCCCGATTTACCAAAGATTCAATGATTGAAAAAGATTGCGGGGGAATTAGTAGGCGTCGCACCATTACTGAAAAAAAACAACAAAAACTTGACACTATGATCCTAGAAAAAAGGGCTAATATCTCATGTATTTAGAAAACAATTGTATGGGTTTTGGGGATGGCCAATCACTTCCATTACGCAATTTAAATGTACACGAAGACATCCGAATAATATTCAAAGAGCATTAAAATGGTTAACAGTTTGGGGCCAATCAACAGCGGGATACATTCTAGAATTACTTAGAATATCCTCAGGAACTCCATACCGCATAATGACTATCCATTTGCAGCAGAAAGCCTAAAGATGAATCCAACAGAACCCCCTAAAATTGTGCCTAACCCTTCGGGCAAAAAAAAAAAAATTCTTTTTACAGACTTTTTACAAATTTTTTTAAGACATTTTTTTGAAATTGACAGCTGTTCATCGTATAATTTCTTTTTGATCAAAACAGTTTTATGAAACCCTACATCATGAAAACACGATCTTGAACTAAATCCACAATGTTCAGAAAAAAAACTTTTTCAATTAATGAACAACAGCTTTTCGGAAAAAACAGGGGAATCCGCACAAGCGCAAAGATGTTTGATTTGTCACCAAAAAGAACGAAGCAATTAAGTAACTTCAAAACCAAATTACAGGGCTTTAGAAATTTTATGATCAGCTTTTGGCATAATATGAAAAAAAAGAAAGTCAAATTGGACAAAACCCGTTTTTTTGGGTTTTCTGTTTTAGAATTATCAAAACTTTTGATGTTTAAATTTTTTTATGACTACTTAAGCCCCTGTACCTGGTCCAGAGTGCTTTACACAGATACAATAGTTTTGATAGATATCCCTACGAAGACATCTAGAAAAAATGGGAATTTAAATGCTAAAGGGGATGCAGGGTATGACACGTCCGAAAATCCCAAAGATTTGCCTTTTTATTTTTAATTACTAAAAAGAAGGTTTTAGGAAAGAAGAAGGATGAATTATCGGGGAAAAGGGGATCAAGGGGTTTGTTGGTTTAAGGGAAAAAGACATATTTCTAGCCAGGAGAAAACCATCAAAAAAAACAAAAAGGGAAAATTTGCATGTTTTGCAGTCAAACATATCAATGACAACACAAAGAACCCTTGTTTTTGGGAATAAACTTTTTTCATGACAAAGAAAAAACGATCTAATCAACAGAATCAACACAACGGGGTAACAAAGAAGTCATTAATAAACAAACACAAAAGAATTTGTTAATCCGGTTTTTATACAAATTGGGGACTGGGGAACAGCAAAATATATCTTTTTTCGGTTTTAATTTGGGGCCATATTTTTCCTCAACTTTACTAAAAATCAATCATACAACCTCCCAAATTTAGACAAAATTTTTTCTCATGTTGCTTTATGCGCTCATTTTTTTTTTTTATTTCAAGAATTTTTTTACCCATTTTTTTAGTCAAAATTTGGGAAATTTAGCTGTAGGGGATCTGAGCTCCATGTGCCAATGAATCCTTGTAATTGTTTCTTTAACAGCAAATACCACCAGTGATTCCGTATTAATTCCAAATCTCTTTTTTTATCATTCTTTATCTTTTTATTTCCCTTTCGGTTCCAGTTCTTTTTTGGGCCCTTCCCTTTTTAAACCCCAAAAAATATTTACGTAAAATTTAATTAAAGCGGAACGTGTCTGCGAATTATCTATTCTTTCCTTTACAAAAGATCTTTGAGGGGCTGGGTTTTTTTTTTGTTCAGTTTCTTTGAAATAATACCGGGGGGATTCATCTTACAATTCTTTTTATTTTTATACGGGTCAAAACCCCAAACTGGCGTTGCCCGATGCAGTGCCCCCCGCTTCCCCGGTAAATAAAGGGACCTTTCTTTCAAAACCCAAAAGGTAATATTTGCTGTGAACTGGAGTCCTTTACAACATTTTTTTTTTCTTTTATTGCTTGTACTGGTTTTTGCCCTTTAAAATTTTTCATTTTTTCATTGCGCGCAAAACTGAGGGGAGCGTCTAACCCCTTCTGGTTTGCGAGAATTGTCAAACACTCTCTGGTACTGGTAGGAAAAAAAATCTTCAGATAACGTTTGTTAAATTTTCGACTAAAGCCTGTGTCTGTGAACCCCGGAATGCCTTTTAATGGGAACTCTATGTTTTAACAATAATTATTTCCTTGCCCTTTAAATTCTTTTTTCCCCATCACTTTAATCATGCGAGGGTAAGTTAGCGGGGCCCCTTTGGAATTGTTTTTATGCAAGAACACAAAGCACCCTTTTGTGTTAAAGGTTCCGCATCTTTGTATCTTGAAGCTACGTCAATGACTTTAAGGGGGTACTTAAATCTTTTTCGTCTAATCGTATCAGAGGGTAAATATAGAAGGTCCATTTGATGGGTGTCGTTCGGTATTGCGTTCACAAAGTGTGGTCTCTGTATTCGTTTAGGCGCAGGTAAATAAATTTGCCAAATCGCTTGTTTAGATAACCATTCTTTTGCTGTTTGTTCACTAACCCCCGCTGCTTGGCTTAGCTTTTTAATTGCCGTGATTCCCTTCCAATATCCTTTGGGCGAATAATAGATTTTGTTCATTTTTTATTCAGCCAATATTATGTGCAACAAAATACACAACAGTCATACCAACGACAATAAACCCGATTTCTTGCATCTTTTGTTTTTCTGATGGCTGATAAAAGTCACTGAATTTTGGTGGGGGCAATGTCTCGATTGGTTTGAATGTTACAAGATAATATTCTTTTATTGCCTGGTCAACATTTTAAATGTGTAAGCTGCATGCCCCTGTTTTTTCAGTTTGTCGTTAATAAAATCTAACTGCTCGATTCTCTGCTTTCATAGCGATCTTGTGCTGCAGCTAGTTGCTCCACAGCTTTGTTATGTCTTTTTCTCTCGCCATCATCCGCAGTTTACTAAACGCGTAATTACTTCCGCTAAAAGCAAGCGCATTAACCACAGCACCACCAATCATCATTACGAGTGAAGCCATTTTTATAAATGTATCTTTTTAACTTTACATATTAATACTGTCTGGAATTATTCCTTGCTTAACTAAAAAATCTTTCGTAGCAAATGAAGCTGCAATAATAGCAATCAGCTTTGCCGAGTCTTCAAGTCTAGTTTGCCAAGATCTGCCGGTTTATTTTTAACAGGCTTTTACCAAGCATTGTGTATCCTACACTTAGCCCCCCAATAACAGCAGAATGGTATACAAGGTTGGCGACAGTTTTTTCGGTGCTCATTTTTAGAAAATAAAATAATTATAATTAATAAAAAACATGAACAGTGATGATCTACTACAGCTACAAGGCAGCCTAAACCTTCCTGAACTTATGAATGATCAAGTTGATGACCAGCTATTAGCCAAAAGGAAGGCGTATCTTTGGCACATGTGAAAAACAAACTACCTCGGAAATGAATTCGCATAGAACAGATTCAACAGATGTCGCCACAAGACTTGTAAGTTCATAACAGGTAAGCCACTGTCGGAAATGGAATTCAGCATGTAAGATTC
>CM031629.1:42839066-42852450 GCA_018398815.1 Conus ventricosus | reverse complement strand
TACCCAGGACATGCGATATGCAGATATCATCATGAATACAAGAAACACTCAGTTTGGCTCAAGAGCGTCTATTTCTGTTCTCTTTTCCTTTCTATCTTTGGACAAAATATGCACACATTGATCAGGTGGTGTTGAATGTGATATAATGAAATGCATTAAATAAGTATTTGTGATGTGTGGCAAATGTGTATCAAATTTTGTAATCATACTGTGAACACAACCGTTTTAAAAATTTTTGGGTCGATCTCAGAGGCAAATCATTGGGATACAAGGTGATTTTGTTACTTTTGTGTACAACACATCATATGTGCTACAGACATTGTAAATGAAATTTATCACTTTTATTGTCAGTTATGTGAAATGGGCCAAGTGGAAGAATGTAATATCGACCAGCTTGTGGAAGAGCTTCCCTAACTCGACAATGAAGATTCTGTTTCTCTAGAAGAAAAAATGACATGAGAAGAAGCAGCTGCAGCACTTAAAATATATGAAAAATAATAAAAATCCAGGTAGCGACGGATTCATCTGTGAATTTTTTAGATTCGTCTGGAAACAAATTGGGATTTTTCTAGTCAGGTCACTTAAAAATGGATTATTTTCTCGTCTGCAGCTTGGGTAGATATATACATGTGGAAGACGAAACCGTGCGCGCGCCCCAGTTGATGCCAAAATGTGGTGCCAGACATATGCGTGAAAGTGAGTTTCCCAGCGACTGTCTTGCGTGAATAATTACCTTGGACCTTCATAATTCCTCTCAGGTCAATAATAAACGTCATAATCACAGTAGAATCATTAGATTCTAACAATCTAGGAAATCAGTATTCCAAAGTTTATTATGTTAGACTGGTCGGTTTTCTGATTAACAATGGTAGTCTTGATCCTTTGTGCTCGGCTCTTTCAGAAGCTGAACTTTTGACCACACATCGCAGCTCTTTCAGTAGCCATGTTGGAGTGTCTTTCAGAACCCATGGACAGCAGCAGGCCCACAACAGTCCCAGAATCAGTTAGAAGCCTGATTCGAGATTTAGATGCAATCTGAAACAAAAAAAAAATTGAGACCCTAGCAGGGCTACTTTGGCCTAAAGGGAAACTTCCAGATGAAGACGGCGCCGCAGACACCGCCAAATTTGCCCAAGTTTCTGGAGACGATTCAGAGTCAGAACAAGAACATAATAGTGACGTTTTTGAGCCGAGAGAAGATGGGGAACTGGATGAATTAGAGGAAAAAAGGCACAGCTTTTCGCGTCGCAGAATAAAAACGCTGACCAATCAGAGACAAAATGGACCTTGATGAAAGAGATAGCCACTGAATTGAGTGGTACGGACAAACCTGTAAGTGAAGAAGTGAGAGAAGAACTGGCAGAAACTGATGGTCAGTTCATGAACAAACTTAGCCCGGATCTGCAGAAGAAATCTGAAGCCTACAACAGACCGGCAAACCGTCAGAAATTGATTGTCCCGACGATAAATCACAAAATATGGTCGAAATTATCATCTGAGGCCATCAAAATGCGACCTGAAAATGCAACATATTCAAAGAGTGATCATCAAGGCGGCGACAGCGTGCGTGCTTGGCGAAAACGGATTACTTGATAGTGGCTTGCCCAGTTCAGAGGCCAGTTCTGTAGCCATTAAGCATTGCATCAGTGTGGTGGTTATTTGGGGTCAGGTTTCGCGCAGGACATCGTGCGCAGACGCAGTGGCATCAAGCCACGTGTAAACAAGCAGTTTTCACGGATCTGTGATGAATCGGTCCCGATCACAGACCAGTTGTTTGGGGACAGTTTGTCTGTGACACCGAAAGACATGCGTGAGACCGACCACATCAGCACCAGTGTAGGCCATGAGCACAGTTACCAGAGAGTCGGGTTACGCACGTGGTCATTTTTTAGGCCAAAGGAACAGACCAAACAAAAGGCAGCATTGGTTTCCGCAGAAACAGGGACATCAGAATCCTGGCTCCAAATAGAAGAGGTGAGCTTGGTTCCATCTTTAAAGTGTAACTCACCCCCCTTTTTTCTTAAAAAAACATGTAGCTGGTTCTAAGACATTTCCATGGATGTAACTTTCACGGTGCACAGAAACTTGTGTGTCACACAATATGCTTCGCAAGAGTCTACTTTCGCTTTTCTGAGCAAGCAAGCGCGCAGAAAAACCGAAGTTACTAAAAATAGAGGCAGTGACGTCAGAAAGGAGAAGAGGAGATGCGCCAGCACTGCCGGTGCCAGACACTGAGACCGGCAAGATGGGTCGCTACTGCGTCATGTTCGGTTGCAATACCAATTCTAGTGTAAAAGGTGGAATCAGCACACATGGCTTTCAAACTGAAACTCATCTTCGACGATCGTGGGTTTCTTTTGTGAAGTTATCTCGAAAGAATTTCGACGGTCCGAAGAAAAACGACGTAATCTGTGGCTTGCACTTCAAGACCAGCGATTTTGAAGACGAGTACACGGCGCCCCTGTTTGAAAGGGAGCTTGGATTCCGACCCAAGCGCAGGCTGAAGAAAGATGCCATTCCTACTCTCATCACAGACAAATGCGTGGCTGCTCTGAAAAAGAAAGATGCTGCTGACAAGACACTGGAGACTGTCACCAGGATCAACACGGACAGAAAGGCCAGGATAAGGAAACGTGAAGTACGCAAGGTAATCTAACTTTTGATCTTTGCATTCTGATCGACGTGGCGACCTTTACAAGCACGCACTTACGTCAGTCGCACATATCGTCATTCACGTTTGTATTGTGGTGTGTGTGTGTGTGTGTGTGGTGTGTGTGTTGTGTGTGTGTGTGTGTGTGTGTGTGTGTGTGTGTGTGTGTGTGTGTTGGTAGAGTATATTAAACACACACATACACACACACACACACACACCACACACACACACACACACACACACACACACACACACACACACACACACACACACACACACATATTTGTGGCACTTAGAATCTGGATACTTTTTTTTTTACTCTTTACAGAATTCCACAAGGCAATTGTTGGGGAAAAAATGCAAATGACTGAACATGAGCATAAAATATTTTCACATTTTGTTTGCACCAAAATACATGGTGGTGAGCAGTTGTAAGCTATTGATGGGTTGTTGAGAATATTTTTTGTCAATTGTTTTTTACAAATGGTGATGACAGCATATACATTATAAAAAAAAATCTTTGGAATGAAACCGTATGTTCAGACTGATCATTTGGACCAAATTCTTTCGCTAGCAAAGTTATTGCTCTTATGTAAAAGACAGAATGTACAACCTAATACCTAAACTTTGATGGCGTTGTTAAAAATCCAGACACAGAATGGACCAGTATAATGCATTTGTAAATGGGGAGGGCACACAATTTGATCAAGATTGTTTTCTCTTACAGATTGATACTGTGTTGTGTGGATCACAGGCGACAGAAAAATGTACAGGGAGACTAACTATTTCATTATGTGTAACTTATTTTTGCTGCTGCTTTTGAATGATTTATATAGGACAGTAAATATGCATATTCATGTTGTACCTGGTGGATTGGGGGTGTAGTGGGATAGAGAATGGGGAACGATACTTGTCGTGTGTGTATGTGTGTGTGTGTATGTGTGTGTGTGTGTGTGTGTGTGTGTGTGTGTGTGTGTGTGTGTGTGTGTGTGGTGTGTGTGTGTGTGTGTGTGTTTTGATTTTTTGCTTGTGATTAATATGTATGTAGGGAGTTGTGCATTTGTGTCTATTTCTCTGTAGTTATATACTTGCATTTCTATGTTTACAGTTATATGTGTGTAGCTAAGTGTACGAAAAACGTAAACACAGAGTGATTAAAAAGAAAATTCTTTGCATATTTATTTTGCATTCCTCATCTTTTAACGTCAGAGCATCGTGGACATGAAACGTGCAAAGATGGATGTACAAGAGCAGAGTCAGCAGGGAATGGAAGAGCCTGGTGACTCCGATGTGCACTGGGAGGATGTGCCAGACACAGACGATGCAGAACATGGGAGTGTTGGCTGCATGTCCTCCTCCACTTGCTGCACAGTTGACATGGCTGCTGCATCCCAACAACAGTCCACTGATGTCACGCACCGAGGTGTTTCAGCCAACATGACACCTTACAAACGCAGCAAAGGTGAGTTGTTGTTCCATAAAAACAGGCACCGTTTATAACCAGTGTGTGTGTGTGTGTGTTGTGTGTGTGTGTGTGTGTGTGTGTGTGTGTGTGTGTGTTCTATGGAGGAAGATGGCTAGAGATGGGGGTGGAGATGAATACTGTTAAAATGGCAAGGTGTTTCACATGAGTTATGCAGATAGCGGTATGTTGACTACCTGACAGGAGGGTGAAGATGGCTTACAGAAGCATTTCAGACAACTAGTACTTTAACACAAGCATACCTCCTTGTCACAAGTGCTATGACTACTACAGGGATACAGGCTTGACACGCTCAATAAACTGGGTGATCATGAGTCAATGTGAAACTGCAGCCAGCAGTCACTTAGTACTTGCACTCACAGCTAATTCAAACCTGGATGTGTAAACTGATGTAGAGTACTGATGAAATTAATTATATAGATATCATATGGCTGTAGCAACATGTTTTCTTTCCTGTGCCAAAAGTGAGAGTGCTATGTATTTACATTTTGCTTTCAGACAATAGCAACTGAACACCAAAGTACGCTCATTCATTGTGATGTGGTAGTTAAAAATGTGGGTTGCCAAATGTCAGAGTGTTTAGCCCCATATGTTTTTGTTTTCAGGGATTTGGGTGAAGCCCAATGTAGTGGACACAGCAGTCCAGACTGAGAGTTCTTTCAGCTGTTACTGTCAGTGTTCACTTCATGAACCTCCCTGGCAAGCTCCAGCCCAGTCCACAATCAGCTAGACTGCACCTCCAGCCCAGTCCATGATGTGGATGACGATGACACCATCGAGTATGGCTGTGTGACTCCGATATTGGTTCTGACCTGGACTTTGACCCACAGAGCGAATCCATGCCACAGAAGATAGTGTCAGGTCAGTAGGGTACATGTAGTTCCTCAATAAAAATAAGAGCTGTTTTCATAACAAGAGTTGAACCTGAAGGTACAAATATCATAGCCAGCTGCTGTTGTGCAATTTTAGAAATACTCGTTAAAAGAAATCTTTCTGTTTACTCCCCCCATAGACCACTTTTTTTTTTTTACATTCACATTGCATAGGAATTTTTCCCCCTGTTTACTAATCAGAAATTGTACACTTCATCCATTTTATTCTCATATCAGTCTGTCCATGTCCTCACTCACAGTTGTATGATTTTTCCCCATGATGACAGAAGAACCAAGTGATGACAGTTCGACCAGTCCAGTCCAATCTGTGCCAGCTTTTGAGGAGAGGAAGTACCTGGTTTTCCAGTCTTCCCTCCTTGAACTGTTCAAGGTGTGCTCCTGCTGCTGCAGTCCAGTCAAGCCAGAGCTGGAAGAATTGGGGACCCTGCTCACTGTCACTGCAAAATGTGACAGTTGTCAGTATGTCAGGCAGTGGAGAAGCCAGGCTCTCATCGGCGAAATGCCTGTAGGGAATCTCCTGCTGTCTTCATGCATTCTGTTTTCAGGTCCCTGCTGACCAAAACATTCCGCTTGCTGGACTGCCTCAATATGGCCAGGATGTCAGACAAGACATTTTACAGCCACCAGCAGAAATACCTTCAACCTACAGTAATAAATGTCTGGTTGGAAGAACAAGCCAAAGTTATCGACAGCTTGAAAGAAGTGGGGGGCATGCTTGAGCTGACAGGAGATGGAAGAAGTGACAGTCCAGGGCACTGCGCCAAATATGGTGGATTCAACACCATAGAATGCCGCATTGTCAACCTCGGGTGATGTCAGTGGAGGAAGGACTAGCGCACAGCCCAAACACACTCACAGCTTGCTTACGATCTCATTCATATATCATGCATTCGTCACATCAAACCACTAGTAAAGTCTATAACTTTACTACACATGTTCATAGAACGAAACATCAATGCATATGGAATCAAACAAAATAAAACATTCTCTCTTTCCTGAACTTCACAAAATCATTTATCTAAACATCATTAACTAACCCGGTATAAACAGATTTCTACTTTACCTGGCCAGGTGATCTTAACTATTCACGAATCACTGTCTTTTCTTTTCTTTTCTTTTTCTTTTCACTGTCACTTTCACAACACGACACAACTGCTGGCACTGGTTTTGGTCTGATGGCGCCTGGTCAGGTGAGACTGTTGGCGTTGGTCTGTGGTTCTGCTTGGCGAAGTGACGCTGCCAGGTATGAGGTCGAACCCCCGGTTAGGGTAGAACAGTGACTATCAACATCGATCTGTTCTCCTTTCTTTCTTCCTGCATTAACGCATTGCACTCTCTCTCTCTCTCTCTCTTCTAGTCTGCTCTTATCAAATGGACATGGTTGCTTTTCTTTTCTTTTTTTCTTTTCTTTCTTTTCTTCTTCATAAATTAGCAACTCTCTCTCTCTCTCCACATCTCTCCTCAGTCCTTCCTCTGCAGACTATCTCATGCTAATCTCTCAACTTGGTTCTCTTCTCTCCTCCCCTCATCTCTCTCTCTCTCTGCCCTTCTCTCCTGCAGAGCTCCACTCAGAACCTCTCTCTCTCTCTCTCTCTCTGTTCGTTCTCCCCCTCGTTCTCTCCTCTCTTCATCTCTCTGCCTTTTCCCTCGTGCAGAGACTACACCTAAAACCTCCTCATCTCTCTGTCTCTGTTCGTTCTCATCTCCCTGCCTTCCTGTAGGCGAGAGCCTACTCTCCCGAACTTCCCTCTCTCTCTCTCTGTCTGTTCGTTTTTTCCTGCCCGTTCTCTCACTCTCACATTCTTCTTATTCGTTCCGATCTGTCCAAAACGGGCGAGTACCATTGGTCAGTATTTTTACCCCTGACACCCCGAAGTTGTCTCCCTCTAATTCCATTGGATATTCACATCACGACAGTCCCGTCTACACGCCTTACTCTCTGTGGTGGTCAATTGGTCATTTAATTGATTAGCTAGATTTCACCCCACCACACACTACCTTCTCCCTCTCCCTTTCCTGCTTTAACCTGCGACGTCCGACTAACAATGACGTTGGTTCCACAAATTGGCCGGATAAGGCTGGCCCAGGCACTGAGACTCGTCTGGGCAGACATCGAGGCGTCGGTCAAAGCCGCTTAGTCGTCTGGCGGGACAGAACGTCTCTGTGGAGCCTCTCCCCTATGCTTAATTGGCCGGACCCGACCTGTGGGCCCGTCTTCCTGGAGCCTAGAATGTTTGAGTTTGGACTTATGTCCAGTTGAAGTGGCCGACGACTGACCACACTTTGGTTGTGTTGAATTTTGACCGTGACAATTTCCCCCTTGCAAAAGACTATGCACCGCATTGTCTCAAAACAACGGTACAAAAAACAACAACCGAATTTGCTGACACACAGCTACACGCGCAAAGTTTAAAAAAAATACTTTACAACCAACGGTTTATAAATGATAAAATATACCATTAGTGGATACCACTCCAATGAGTTATCATTGACGTGCGCTCTTGCGTTATTTCAACTCATTTTATAACGACCTCTGTGCGCACCTATGCCATTCCCCTACCTGCGGATTTGCCACATCTTCTTTTCACAATTCTTATGGAAAGCACAATATAATATGATCACGATCCATGACACTTCACTGAGGAATCTCCATCCTCACTTATTGCAAATAATGCATCACTACACAAGCGACTGTATGCTCCAAGCATAACTACATTCACATGAACAAGTCTCACAAAGAAAATATGAACAAGTCTCACACAAAAAATATGAACCATAGCCAACTGGGAATGAACCCATATCCAATCAACATAACTGTAATCAACACATATTATCAACAAAGCACCCCGGATATGACTGACTTCCTCTGAGTTGCAGCTTGCTAGACTACACGGCTTAAATAGTCAGCTCCGACATTCTGTCGACCGGGAATGTACTGCACTCGATACCTGTAGGGCTGCAGTGCCATTGCCCAACGCAGAACCCTGCTGTTTTTCAGCTGTGCCTCTTGCAGGAATTTGAGTGGTTGGTGATCTGTCTCTATCACGAACTCTTTCCCATACAAGTATTTGTGGAACTTCTGCACGGCCCACACGACAGCTAAACACTCCTTCTCCACCGTTGCGTACCCTTCTTCACACTTTGTCAACTTCCTGCTAGCATATCTCACAGGAAACTCGACCCCTTCATGCTCCTGCAACAATACTGCACCTATCCCACCGCCTGATGCATCTGTCCACAACAAAAATGGTTTGGACATATCTGGTAGCTTAAGATGGGGGGGAAACCTAGTCTTTCCAACCCGTTGCAGGCTTGCTCGCGCGTCTGACCCCGCCCATGCGGTTTCCTCCCCTTGATAAAATCATGAGGGACTGTGTTTGCTGCGAAAATTTGGAAAAAACCCCCTTTTAAAAACCCAAAAAAACCCTAGCGACTCCTACTTCTGTTTTGGTCTTTGGTCCCCTCTAAATTTTTTAAATTTCTCCCCTTTTCCCCTTTTTTGGCTTTTTTGTGTGCCCCGACAAAAAAAACCGAGGAACTTACTGTCTACCCCTTCTTACGTGACACATCCTGTTGACTTTTGGAAACTTAGGAAAAAAAATTTCCCCTTCTTCTGTGGGCTTTTCCCTCTAAATTTTTGTGCTGGCTTGTGCTGAGTCCCGTAAAATATTTTTTGCGGAGAAAATTCGAAAGGAAAAGTTTTGGTTTCCCATTCCATCAATTCGGTAACCCCGCCCGCCCTTTTCGTATGGTGAATGGCCCTTTCCAATGTCAGCGTTGTTGTGCCCGTGGGGCGTACCAGGACTTGATCCCCCGCTTGAGGGATTGTTCCCTCCTTCCTGCCACATTGTTCTTTGAACGACCTGCTCTGCAAACCCTTCTTTGCAAATTACCGTTTAACTGTGCCCCCCTTTTGGAACGGGCGGATTGGGCCCGTCAGTCAAACCCACTTCCTAAACGGGTGTCAATTAAAGGGGGATTTTTTAAGAGGCGCTTCTCTTCACCCCCCCTTGTGGCTGCCTTTGAACACATACATGACATGCAGAACCCCTTTATGCTGATTGCCCTGGCAAGAAAATATCAAGACTCGGTTTTGCTGTTTTGCTGGTGCCGAGATGACCCGCCCCGAGCGCTCGTGACCCCCCGAATGACGTGCCGATAACTGTGGGCCTCTAACTGAGTGGTACCTTTGTTTCCCCTTGGGAAAAATCGGGACAACAGCCCGCCTTTCACAAGAAAATTTGTCTCACCCCCTCTAACCCCCTGTTTCTCTCCCCCTCTTGCCCAAAATCCCCAAGATTCGAGGGGATTTGTTCCCGCGCTGCCCCCAAATATCGGCGACCATCTTGCCGTTCCTTCCCGGAAATAAAGGTTTAACAACCCTTTTCCCCCTTCTTGCTCCCTGTCTGAATGCTGCCCTGTGGCAGTCAACATAGGTCCCTGGATCCCTTGCCCTGGAATTTTTTCCCATGTTTAAAAACAGAAGGGGTTTCCCTCACCCAACGAGACACTCCCCCGGGAAGTAAGGGGTCGTACCTTTTGAACTGGAAACTCCCTCACAGTGCCCTCGATTGGTACAGGTTTGGGTTTGCCCGGGCAAAACCCCCTTTTGACCAGCGTTGTTGTATACCCGCATGAAAACAGTGTTCGTAAACTTTCCCCCCCTGCTGGCCAAACCCCCCTTCTTCCACTGGTAACGAACCACTCAGCCTAGTGCCCTCCATCCCTGACACTGACTGCTGTCCAGTGCTAGCCATAAGCTGCACTCCACCTCTTCAGACTGAATCCCTTTGGTTCCACTGCAGGTCGTTTCCCTTGACGACCCTTATCCACCTCTTGCAAGGCTGCTGCCTTCTGGAACCTCATGCGACAATCCCTCGCCACATGTCCCTTCTTGTGACAAATGAAAACACCTAATGTCCCTTGCCTTCCTTCTGCCCCACCACTGGGTTTGCAGACTTTGCAGAAAACTCCCTAGTCCCTTGCACTCTTCTCACCTGTGCCTAGCACCTGTTTTCTCCTGCACCTTAGTGCCCAAACGTGCCTCTCTATACACTCTGCGAACTTCAACAACTCCCTGCTGTCTCTGGCTGTCTCTCTTTCAAATGTATGGTTAACTCAGGGCCGCAACCTGACAAAATCTGTTTTTTTCATAACTAGCTCTTTCAATTCAGCGAACTCCTTCTTCGTACCACTCAACTCTAACCATTTCTCAAAATAGTGATCTAGACGTGCACCAAACTGAGTGTACGTCTCACCTGCTTGTAATTTAGCTGAACGAAATTTCTTCCCTGAATCCTTCCTCTGTGAGGTCAAATCCTTCATTAAAGATCCTTCACAGCACCAAAATCAGACTGTTTTTTCTGCTGGTAACGCAGTGAAAATCTGCAATGCCTTACCCGTCAATAGCGCTGACAAAATGACTGCCCACTCTTCTGGAGGCCAACCCTGACGGTCGCAAACGTTTCGAAACGACTGATGTATGCATCAATCGAATCGGTTCCTTCCGAGAATTTTGGCAAACTTGGGTCGGGGGGCATAGCTGCGCACAGAGTCACTGGAAACTGAACTCCATCCTCGGTGGTCTCCCTTTGTATTCTCACTTTCTCTAATTCTAATTGAACCTTTAATCTTTCCGTTTCCTGCGTTTCCTAGCTTTAATCCTTTCTGTTTCCTGCGTTTGCTTCATTCTTTCTGTTTCCCGCTCTGCTATTTTCTCCTGCGATACGGCGTCTTTCTGCTCGCTCATCTCTTTCCATCTTTTGTTGGTTCTCAACGAATGCACGCAACTCATCTCCTGAGTAACCTAGATCACGAGCGACGCTCACAAGTTGTTCAATAGGGGTGTTCTTTTCTTCCGCCATCATATCTCTCTTTTTTTTTTTTTTTTTTTTTTTTTTTGAACAAGATTTTATTGCTACGACAGCCAAACTGGTGGTTACCGACACGAGTGACGTAATAGCACAATCCTATGAATGATAATATTAGTTGGGACAACGTAGTTAGTTTTTATAAGACGCCCAGCGCCTGACCCAACTATGAGAGCGAATTATAGGCAATCTGTGCGAAATGAGTACTCTGGGGCTGAAATGCCAAGCCTAGTATTAACTATCTTGGAAGCAATGCCAAGCCTAGTGTTTAACTATCTTGGGAACATACAGTAAGACAACCCCTTGTCTTAGGATTACAATACTTGAATCCCACCCAGCTTCCTCTCTGAGAAGTTGAACAATTATAATAAATGGGCCAGAATATCCTGGCAAGCTCTCCAATAAATTGTCAACCTCGGGTGATGTCAGTGGAGGAAGGACTAGCGCACAGCCCAAACACACTCACAGCTTGCTTACGATCTCATTCATATATCATGCATTCGTCACATCAAACCACTAGTAAAGTCTATAACTTTACTACACATGTTCATAGAACGAAACATCAATGCATATGGAATCAAACAAAATAAAACATTCTCTCTTTCCTGAACTTCACAAAATCATTTATCTAAAACATCATTAACTAACCCGGGTTATAAACAGATTTCTACTTTACCTGGCCAGGTGATCTTAACTATTCACGAATCACTGTCTTTTCTTTTCTTTCTTTTTCTTTTCACTGTCACTTTCACAACACGACACAACTGCTGGCACTGGTTTTGGTCTGATGGCGCCTGGTCAGGTGAGACTGTTGGCGTTGGTCTGTGGTTCTGCTTGGCGAAGTGACGCTGCCAGGTATGAGGTCGAACCCCCGGTTAGGGTAGAACAGTGACTATCAACATCGATCTGTTCTCCTTTCTTTCTTCCTGCATTAACGCATTGCACTCTCTCTCTCTCTCTCTCTTCTAGTCTGCTCTTATCAAATGGACATGGTTGCTTTTCTTTTCTTTTTTTCTTTTCTTTCTTTTCTTCTTCATAAATTAGCAACTCTCTCTCTCTCTCCACATCTCTCCTCAGTCCTTCCTCTGCAGACTATCTCATGCTAATCTCTCAACTTGGTTCTCTTCTCTCCTCCCCTCATCTCTCTCTCTCTCTGCCCTTCTCTCTGCAGAGCTCCACTCAGAACCTCTCTCTCTCTCTCTCTCTCTGTTCGTTCTCCCCCTCGTTCTCTCCTCTCTTCATCTCTCTGCCTTTTCCTCGTGCAGAGACTACACTAAAACCTCCTCATCTCTCTGTCTCTGTTCGTTCTCATCTCCCTGCCTTCCTGTAGGCGAGAGCCTACTCTCCCGAACTTCCCTCTCTCTCTCTCTGTCTGTTCGTTTTTTCCTGCCCGTTCTCTCACTCTCACATTCTTCTTATTCGTTCCGATCTGTCCAAAACGGGCGAGTACCATTGGTCAGTATTTTTACCCTGACACCCCGAAGTTGTCTCCTCTAATTCCATTGGATATTCACATCACGACAGTCCGTCTACACGCCTTACTCTCTGTGGTGGTCAATTGGTCATTTAATTGATTAGCTAGATTTCACCCCCACCACACACTACCTTCTCCCTCTCCCTTTCCTGCTTTAACCTGCGACGTCCGACTAACAATGACGTTGGTTCACAAATTGGCCGGATAAGGCTGGCCCAGGCACTGAGACTCGTCTGGGCAGACATCGAGGCGTCGGTCAAAGCCGCTTAGTCGTCTGGCGGGACAGAACGTCTCTGTGGAGCCTCTCCCCTATGCTTAATTGGCCGGACCGACCTGTGGGCCCGTCTTCCTGGAGCCTAGAATGTTTGAGTTTGGACTTATGTCCAGTTGAAGTGGCCGACGACTGACCACACTTTGGTTGTGTTGAATTTTGACCGTGACACGCATCAACAAAGTTATTGATGTGCAAGTTGTTCAGGTAAGTTCCATATGTACGGATACTTTAAATAATCCTAAACCTCATTAAAGTCTTATTTGTTCTAGGTGAAGGCAGCCCAAGTTATCTTTTTTTTAAATGGTTGGAAAGAGTGATGCTCTTTATCTTGCCAAACATTAGCAGACAAGCATAAAACAATAACCTTTTGCCTAGATATAGAGAAGGAACAGTATCTTCACTTCTGCAGTTACGAGTTCCACTGTGCATACTGAAGTTACTCATGACTTCATCTGATTTTGTTATTGTTTTGTACTTTTTCAAGTTTGCTTTGATCTCTGAATGTCACTTGTCATTTGCAGAGCAATGAGGTGGGAAACAGTGCCAGATGTGAAATGAGGGTCTGCAGCGAACATTCCTTTCCTGCATGAGGCTGGCTTGAAGTTGGTCATTGTCACTGATCGACATAAACAAAACGAAAAATACATAGGGAGCAGAAGCCCAATGTCAAGCATTACTTCGATGTGTGGATGTCGCAAATAAGTGCAAATCATAAACAACTGTTCAGAGTAAGTTTG
>CM031629.1:42827988-42838966 GCA_018398815.1 Conus ventricosus | reverse complement strand
CTAACTAGGAGAAAGAGGGGTGGGAGAAGGGAGGGAGAACGACTCAAAGAGAGGAGGGGTGGGGACTGGAGACAAATAAGGACGGGTCTCTCCCAAAGGGAGAGAAGAGGAAAAAAGAAAAGAAGAAAAAGAAGAAAAGAGAATAAGATAATGTTCTTATGCCAGCCGACCGCAAGGCCTACAGGGTGTAGAAGAGAAGAAGAGAAGAAAGAAGAAGATGATGAAAAAGAGATAAGGGGGAGGGGGAGGAGGGGGAGGAGGAGGGGGAGGAGGGAGGAGGGGGGGAAAGGGAAGGGAGAAGCATATAAAAAAATTGGCACTGGACAAACTACAATGAAGAAGATCTTTAAAACATAAAAGTCATGGAATAAAGGGGGGAAAAAAGAGAGAGAGAGAGAAGAGAAGAGAGAGAGAGAGAGAGAAGAGAGGGGAAGAGAGAGGACAAGACAATACAAATGTTTTTTATTTTCATAGCATTACAGCCTTAAGACAAGGGGGTGAACATGAACAATTGTATGCACATTTCAATATTATTTACTGATTT
Organism: Conus ventricosus; assembly: GCA_018398815.1. Taxonomy (NCBI): domain Eukaryota; kingdom Metazoa; phylum Mollusca; class Gastropoda; order Neogastropoda; family Conidae; genus Conus; species Conus ventricosus. The sequence continues at coordinate 42,838,422 of CM031629.1, read as the reverse complement.
CACAATGCATAAACATACACCGCACACACAAACGCGCCGCCCACAAACAGCACACACACACACACACACACACACACACACACACACCACACACACACACACACACCACACACACACGGGGCGCGCGCGCGCACACACCACACACACACACACACACGCGCACGCACACGCACACCACACACACATTGATACGGGATACTTGACTAATTACTATTTTATCAAGTTAAATGTTATCGCACATTAATTCTAACTTACTCTTTCTTATCTTCTTTGCCTGTGTTTAAATTTAGAAAACAGATTTAATTAACAGTTTCATTACTACGGGAAAGGATTTTTACAACTTTGTTCGATCGGGAATGTTGGGGAAGGTTTCCAGTAGGGCACATTTTTTACGGATATCATCATAAAGTGGTACAGTAAAATAAAACATGAGTTTCATTTTCGAATCCTTTTTCCACATGATGGGCTTTTAAAATATCTGTTTGGTATTTCGAAACCACTGAATACAGTTTTTAAGGCCACAAACTCGAGTCGAAATCTTGAAAGCTGTCTCTATGCCACTTATTAGTAACACATGATAAATATTTTTCAGGTTCAAAGACATTTTGAAAGAGTGAAACCATCTATATTTATCATTATCCTCCAACTCAGAATGCCAGTTCTGTTTAAAGCAGGAAATAGCGTATCTTAAACTCTAGAATAAAAGCAGATTCACACCCGACACCTTGACTCAACCAAATATTCCCAACCCATTTTCTGTCAAAACTTTTTGTACTTTTGATGCCCAATTAAAGTGACCAGATTCATGCTGCCTTAACAGCATTTCATAAGCCTTCTACATATTCTTGACATGGGCAGTGACACGAGTTTTAACCAGTATTTAATACACTTTATTGATGTCCTAAGATACAAGGGGTATTTTCCGGTTTCTCCAAACACCAGATTGTTTGAGGCAGCGGGGGGACATTTAGGAATCTTTTATGGCAAAGGTGTGTACAGTTTCGATTTGTCTACAATCATTTTCTAGACCCCGACTTCAGCTGCATATGTTAAGTTTAGGTTCAATTTGCGAATCAAAGAGTTTCCAGAAAAAAACGTGCATCTATTGATCTCATTTTTTCAAAGACTTTATGATTTCTATAACTCCTCTTTTCCCTTTTCTACGGGTTCGACAGAGCAACTTACACTTAATTTTGTCGTGAAGAGCATCCCCAAGTATTTATAAGAATTCGTTACTTTAACCACTTCATCCCCATACCCACCATTTTTCCCACAGAGGCTAAATGTCCCCCCTTCCAAAAAAATCATTACGTTTGTCTTTCAAGGTTAACAGTTAAAGCCAAACGGTCAGCTTCTCTTTTAAACAGTTTAGTTGATTTTGAAGTCCAATGACTGTATTAGACAACAGAACAACATCATCCGCAAATAAACAATAGAAATATTTCAGTAGCACCGGGTATTAACTGAATACCAGTTTTCCGCTTTTTGACAAATCAGTAGCCAGTTCATTTATAAGAAGAAAATAATGGGGACTCAACAGACAGCCTTGTTTCACACCTCTAGACATTCAAAGCAATCAGAATAATAACACTGCCACCACACATGCCAAAACATTATCGTATATGCTTCTAAGGGCATTATACCAGTTTACCTTTTACACCATTTTCCTCATTATCGCCCAAAGCACATTTCTGTTTACGGGAATCAAATGCCTTTCTGAAATCGACAAAAGCAACATATAGTTTAGATTTTTTTTGCAAAACTTTTTTTACAGTTGCATACAATGTGAAAATATATCGACAGTACTGTACCCTCTCTAAAACCTGCTTGCTCTTCAATGATCTTGCTTTCTTCTTCTGCCCATTTCGTTTTCTTTTATTAGTATATGTGTATAAACTTTACTAACAAAAACTTTTTTAGGGCAATACCACGATTTTTGTCCCGGCTGGTTTACGTCTCCTTTCTTATGCAAAGGTACAATTAATGATTTAGCCATTCATAGGAAAGACTCCCATTCAAACGCTTATTAAAGTAAAAAACGAGGGAAAAAAACAACTGAGGCTTTGCATGTTTTAAGCATTTCAGTGGACGACTTTGGGCTGGCCCGGGGCTTTTCCCGGCTTTGAGTTTACCCATACTGGCGACAACCTCCCGCCTGGAAATAAGGCTATTAAACATTATGTCTGATTGTGTTTCATTAGTATCTTCCGGACATCAATTTCCCATCTGGTTCCTCGCAATTTGTTTCATTGAATACACTAAAGAAGTGTTTATACCCTTGTTCTGAAGTGATTGGTTATAGATAGCCGATTTTCTGTTCACTGATCGGGGTGTTTGCCAAAACAGCTTAGGATCGTTAATGGACTGCTGCAATTTTTCCAATCTCGCTTGATCAAAATCACTTTTCTTTTTGTTAGTAAATATTTATATTCTCGCCTTTCTTTAACATAGGGTTCTTTTTTTTTCATGGGTTTTATTTCTTTAACCGTTTTAAAAGTCCATAAACGATTGTCTTACCTTTCTCTTTTTTTCCTTTCGCATTCGTCATCAAACCAGCTGCTTTTCTTTTTGCCTGTTCCTACTTTTTTTGATCATGCACGCACAGCGTGCACAGTGAACTTGTAAATGTTACAATAGAAAATATTAATGTCGTATTTGAGTTCCGTATAAGCATTCTGTAGACATTGTTTAAAGTGTTTCAACCGTTGTTCTTCTTTCGTACTGGAATGCAAGTATTCAGACCATTTGATGCGATTTTCAGTACACCATTTTCAACATCCACAATTCTCTATTGCTATCACTTTCCGTACAAAAAATTCTTCCATTTGAATTCCACAGGTAATCCACGAGTCAATTTTATCGCTGACGCATAAATCACAAGACGTGTTAAAAACATATCTTCTGAGATGACTACATAATCATCACACTGCAGCCATGGTGGGAAACATATGTGAACTCACCATTAGAGTCACTGGGCACAAACCATTGACTTGATACAATTTAACTGAAAACCATATTTTAAAAAGGAATTGCCAAAATTATTACTACAACATCTTTGATTTCCTCTTCAACCCCCCAACCACAATGTTTTCATCCATGACATCGTAATCAGAATTGGGAGAATAATTCAACATTGATTCGAGTCTAGTTTGAAACACAAGCTGTTCTGCATTAAGATCACCAACTATCATTACATGAAAATCATGATTTTCTGTAATCTGTAGAATACTTTCCTCCAAAATAACAATTTCCGTCTTTAATTTTCCCTTTGGTCATACAACGGTCCATTTTCTGGAACAACAATACAACCAAGTAAAAGAATATCTTTATCCTGGTTTACACAGTTTGTCAACTCTAACAGCAACAGTATTACAACAGTTTAACTCGACCCTCGACACAAAGCTATCTAATGACTTTCTTACTAGGAGCAAAACGCCGCCAGAATTTCGAAACCTGTCGAGATAGCTTTCTAGCTGGGGCAATAAACTTGACATGATCATGGAAAAAACACCCTTAAAGTCAAAGGTATTATCCACAAACGTTTTAGTTAGACAAACAATATCAAAAGAAGAAACCCTAATTCATGAATGACATATCACTTAATTTAGAGTACAGATTTTCTACATTATATACAAGGAAAGTCAGTTCATCAAGATGACCCTGCCTGTCCTATGGGTTAGTCCGTGTTGATCGCCCGGGGGTTGGGGGGTTGTTGCCGGACACTTGTTGACTGGAGGATGGGTGGAACGGAGCTGAGTCACGTTTACTCCAGTGTGTCGACTGCCACCATTTCTGATGTCACTGTGTCCACTACACACATTACTCTCACCACCACACGGGCACTGCTGCCCACCGCAACGCCTCTGTCGTTAACACCACGAGTACCACCACCACCACCACAACACCACCACCACCACCACCACCAGCACGACTGACACTGCCACAAGCACACTGACACCACCACGTGCAGTGCTCATACCACCACGGCACTGCGAGAGAGAGAGAGAGAGAGAGAGAGAGAGAGAGAGAGAGAGAAAAGAGAGAGAGAAGAGAGAGAGGAGGGGGTTAATCCAACCAACCAAAAAACAATTTATCGTTTTTTTTCAAATTGGAGTGACTGACTGTGGAGAACGAAGCAAAATTTTGAAAGAGGGGGTGTTATTACCGCCAATGACATTGACAAACAAAGCACATGACAAACAGATCATTTCAACCCCTTGGGGCTTCTTCAGGCAAAAAAAAAAAATCAAAAATTAACATTAGGACAGTAAAAAACAAAGAACGAAAAAGACTCATCTGTTGTTTTCCATTATGGGAGAAAGCCGGGCAAATAGCCGGAAGAAGACCCAAGAGGTTGAAATGCAATTTTGTCTTGTCATGTCCTTTGTTTGTCAATGTCATTGGGGGTAACTAACACCCTCTCTTTCAAAATTTATTTAATGCGGCACCTTGGTCTTGTGTCAATGTACTGCTGAAGGCCATGTCTTCCAATCTCGTTAGAATGGTTTTTTGATTCTAGAAGTGATGTAATGTTGATATTGTTTAATAATGATGAATGAATAACCAGACAAAGGGTTGACCAATATTTGTAAAAAAAATGCCGTGACGACCAAAAGTGGTGAGAGATGGTAGGGTTGGGAAAGGGTTTGGAAAAGGTTTTGGAGTGGAGTATGGGTAAAAGAATAAAGTGGTGGATCCTACTCAGGCCAGAACATAGAGGCGGAGCCCAGCAGTTATAAGTCATTCTTTTATTTACATACCCGAGATGAAAACATTGGGGAAGACAGTGCCTGAATGTAGCATTTACGATTTCAGTAGCGCGTTCAATGTGGTAAAGCATGGTCTTTTGTTCAATACACTACTCCCCAAATGGGGTTAAAAAATTTAAAGGGAATTGATTAACATTTTGAGAAGTATTACACCAGATTAAATCAAATGTTAGATATATTAGATGTGGTGACCCCTTAGATAATTAATGTGGTGACTCTTACACTGGTTATTTTGAATGTTGCAATTCTGAAGCAGGGTTTGTATCTTAGTCCTACCTTATTTTCTATATGAATTAACAACTCGCACATGACATGTTTCATGGGGGAAGCAAGCAAAACAATTCATACCTGGTATGTGGACATTTTCATACTGATTGGCTGATATATAAAATGTGGAAAATGCCTCGACAAATCAACAATAACAACAAAATGTAGCAAATGCCTCGATAAATCAATAATAACAACTAAATGTAGTAAATGCCTCGACAAATCAATAATAACAACTGATTATACAAAATGCCTCGACAAATCAACAATACAAACTAAATGTAGCAAATGCCTCGACAAATTAACAATAACAACTAAATGTAACAAATGCCTCGACAAATCAACAATAACAACTGATTATAGCAAATGCCTCAACAAATCAACAATACAAACTAAATGTAGAAATACCTCGACAAATCAACAATAACAGCTATTAAACAATATGCAACAATGAACAAATCAGCTCAGAAACACAACAGTAACGACAAGAAAACATCACACAACAATCAACAAAACAGTTCAAGAAAATAACAACAAACAACAACAACAACAGCAAACAACAAAACAGCAGACAAAACAACAATAACATTCCAGTAGAATAACGAAAAAAAACCATCAATAATAACAAACAAACAAACAAAAAACCCACCCACCCACATTACAATCAACCAAAAGCAACAAGGGCAACATTACAATACAAGAAAACAGTTTTACAATTAAGTAACAACAAAATGACAACAACAGTTAACCGACTTTTTATTTTACTCAGTGTTAAGATAGGCATGTGATCTTAGAATTATGTCCTTGTTACCAAGAATAAATACCGGTTGCGCCCTCTTGCTTCTTTGCCAACGGCTAAGAGTGAACGTGCATTTTTGTTATGGAGTGAGAAAAAGACGTTTGTTCTGTCTTTGTTCATTTTCCTCCATCATGTCACTGCCAACAGGTTATGGGCCCAGTGCGAGTAGGTATTCGAGACTCGTTTTCGATGGAGACGAACGTAAATACGAACAATGGGAACTGAAATTTCTCGGTTATATGAAACTGCAAAAACTCAAAGATGACATCTTAGCAGACGACATGACGAAATCAATGAGAGCAAAAATGAAGAGGCCTTCGCGGAATTGATAAAATTTCTTGATGACAGAAGTTTATCTCTTGTTATGAGAGACGCTGTTGATGATGGAATTAAAGCTTGAAGATTTTACGTGAACACTATGCTGGAAAAGGCACACCAGTGTGATAGCCCTCTACACTGAACTTACCTCGCTCGTGAAACGGTCGGACGAAACTGTAACTGACTATATTATTCGTGCTGAAACTGCTGCTGCTGCTTTGAAAAATGTCGGTGAAACAGTGAACGATAGTCTTCTTATTGCAATGGTATTGAAAGGTTTACCTGATTCATTTCAATCTTTCATTGCTGTTGTTACACAAAGTGAACATAAAGGGACTTTCACAGAGTTCAAAGTGTCTCTACGAAGCTTTGAAGACACGGAGCGGTCAAGATCTGCTGCGGATGATGATTGGCTACTGAAGTCTGCCTCCAGAGCTGGGCCGAGTTACAGGCGGGATCGAGATGGGAAAGACATGATCTGTTTCAAGTGCAAACTTCCTGGTCATTTTGCGAAAAAAACTGTAATGAAAAGAAAGGGAAGGGAAGGCTGTGGTGTAGTCATTGTCACATGAACAATCACACAGACAATTCATGTCGTCCGTAAGGGTAAAAACCGCGATAAAGTCAATGAAGTGTCTGAACTGTCTGAAGATGATCATTCTTTTGCTTTGCTTGCTGTAGTGATAGTTTTCAGGTGAAGAGTGACAAACTCTTTGTTGATTGTGGTGCTACTACTCACATTTTCAACGATGTGTCCAAATTTGTTCAATTTGATGACAGTTTTTATCCTGAGAAACATTACATTGAACTTGCAAATGGGGGAAAGGCAAAACAATATCGCATTGAAAAGGGGGAATGTGAATGTAACAATCATGTGCAAGAATGGTAAATATGTTACAGCTTCACTCAAAAATGCTTTGTATGTACCATCATACCCCAGAACATATTTTCAGTCCAAGCAGCCACTGAGAAGGGCGTTAAGGTTTCGTTCCAACCAGATTCAGCTGAAATTATCTACAAAGATGGCACAAAATTCAACATTGAGAAGCATGGCAGGTTGTATTATCTGCAAACTTTTGATCAAAATGTTGAAACTGATCGCATGAATTATGCAAACGATTTGAAAGGTTGGCACAAAATCTTGGGTCACTGCAATGTTGATGATGTACTAAAACTGAAAAAGTGGTTAAGGGCATGACAGTGACAGACAAGACAGACAGACCTGATGAATGTGATGTGTGCGTGCGTGGCAAGATGAAAAATGACAGAAACAAGGGGCCACGATAGACTCGTTCAACTGTACCTTTACAGTTATTCATACTGACCTTGCAGGGCCAATTCCCCATCTTCAAAAGATGATTTCAAATATGCCATGAGTTTCACTGATGATTATTCAGGAGCTGTTTTTGTGTACTTCTTGAAGAAAAAGAGTGATGTTGTTGTAGCAACCGAAAAGTTTCTGGCGGATTCTGCTCCTTTTGGCAAAGTAAAAGCAATGAGGTCAGATAATGGTACAGAATTTTGTTCTGAGGCATTCGTCTCGCTTCTCAGGAAGAACAAAATAAAACATGAAAAATCTGCGCCTTACTCGCCACATCAAAGTGGCACAGCTGAGAGGTATGGCATACCCTGTTTGAAATGGGCCGTTGTTTGCTCATTCAGGCTGAGCTCCCGAAGGAGCTGTGGCCGTACGCAGTTATGGCAGCTGCTTACATATGCAATAGGTGTTATTGCAAGCGCATCAATCAGACACCTTACTCTGCCCTGACTGGACACCACTCCAAACTTGTCCAATATGAGGATATTTGGGTGCGAGTGTTTTGTATACCTCAAGACAGAAAGAAACTTGATGACAGATCCAAAAGGGGTATCTTTGTGGGTTATGACAGGGACAGCCCAGCATACTTGGTGTACTTTGTGGGTTATGACAGGGACAGCCCAGCATACTTGGTGTACTTTACAGAGACAAATAAGGTGGGACGGTACAGAAGGGTTGAATTTATGACAAAGAAACCCACATCAACATTTGTGACAAAGAAAAACACACTGACAAGAAACTTGACTGATCAGAAAACACAGACAGAAAGTTGTCTTGACATGGATGATTTGATGTTGAAGCGCAATGATGATGTTGAGGTTAGTAATAAACCAGTACACATGATGAGAAGACAGAAATTCCACCTACTCAAGGGAGGTCAGAGTGTATGTCCGATGAAAAAGTATCTTCCGCAGAATGAAGGTATCCCAACAGAGAACGAAATCCCCCAGTTCGTTTGGGAAAGACAGAAGAAAGAGTGCAGACAGACAGACAACCAGACTTAAAGTGTACAGAAAGACAGAGAAAGAGTGCAGACAGACAGAATAAAAGAGAAAGAGTGTGTAGATGGACAGAAGACACAGATGGAGTATACACATGGTTGACATGAACAGAGTGGACAGGCGGAGTGTAGAGATGGACAGTGCTGTCCAGTGTCCGGGGACAATGACGTCACGGAGGTCAGCACCATGTGCCCCACAGCCCTTCAGGATGGACAGTGATGGACATTGACTGTGTGTGTGTGTGTGTGTGTGTGTGTGTGTGTGTGTGTGTGTGTGTGTGTGTGTGTGTGTGATGTGTGGGTGTGTGTGTGTGTGTGTAGTGTGTGTGGTGGTGTGTGTGTGTGGTTGATGTGTGTGTGTGCAGTGTGTGTGTGTGTTGTGTGTGTGTGTGTGTGCATATTTTTGTGTGTGTGTGTGTGTGTGTGTGTGTGTGTGTGTGTGTGTGTGTGTGTGTGTGTGTGTGTGTGTGTGTGTGTGCGTGCGTGCGTGCATGCACGTACATAGGCGCTTGCATGCCCATTTGTGTACGTCCATTTTTATATCTTTCTTTTATTCTTTTGTGATCACAAACACATGGTAGGGTGTATATGTACCGTCAATCGTGAATCAGCATGTGTAAAAATGACATCAAGAACCCTCTCGAGTCAAAGTTAGTAGGTATAGGTTAGGTTGGGTTAGGTTAGAGTTTATTAGAACAACCCTAACCAAACCTAACCTAACCCTAACTAATTACCGATACCTGACATCGAGAATTCCATATTTGAATCGGCTGTGAATCTCGTACAAATTGCTGATTTCACGGATTGGACGGTAACAATTACTTCATGCGATCACTGTACACAAATAATCACACACAACACATCAGCTTGATTTCTACATACAGAAAATACCACTTAACTGTAAAGTTAACAATACGATTGACAACACAGGAATACACATAGTTACAAACGCACTATTACGTTAAAAATCAAGGAGGAATACACATCCTGTAACACTAAACTACCAAATAAAGACAGTTTCACATAACGTTTTGTTTCACAGAAGACAACGTAAAAAAACACACCAAACAAACACACCAAACAAACACACCAAACAAAAAACAAACAAACAACAAACAAACAACAAAAGAAAACAAAAACGCACACACTGAAACTTTGAAAATATAAAAGAATCAGGTATGCAAGGGAAACACAAACAATGACAACTACTATAAAAGAATCAGGTAAGCAAGGGGAGAAAACAATGCACAATTTACTATAAAAGAATCAGGTATGCAAGGGGAAAAAACAATGACTAACTTACTAATAACTGTTTATGAGCAAAAGACGAGATAACAACAAGCCACCAATCACTAACCCACACTTCACTTATGAAACAAGAACGAATGTAAAAATAGCCACCACCAACCAAAGATTCACTACTTCGAAATCAAGGATTTGTAATAATAGAAACAACAGAAGCAAAGAGACAGGCAACCCACAAGTTAATAGATACTAATAAAAATAAAGATAATGATGGCCAAGCCAGTCCTGACTGTCAGGGAGAGTGGGGAGTGGAGTCTCTACGATGACACTGGTGAGCAGCTGGATGGCAGGGAATGGGGAGGTTGGAGATGGAGAGAAAGGTGAATGGGAAGAAAATCACACACACACACACACACACACACCACACACACACACACACACACACACACACACACCACACACACACACACACACACACACACACACACACACACACACCACACACACACACACACACACACACACCACACACACACAACATCACACACACACACCACACACACACACACACACACACACACACACACACCACACCACACACCACGCACACACTTATGCACGAATGCATGCAGCCCTGCATACACCAATACACACACTGTGTTCCTTGAGCACTTCGTACTTATGTTCATATGCAGGAGACGAGAGTGTAGAGGAGGTA
>CM031629.1:42814968-42824032 GCA_018398815.1 Conus ventricosus | reverse complement strand
ACTCAATCATGGCACAAAATTTAAGAGCTTGCAGGAACGCATCGGGACAGTACTTGTTTTCTTGATGTGTCAGTAACTTAAATACTCCTGCTTTGTTTAACTTTGATGTTTTGCATTTCAGGAGTATATCATCATCCTTTAGTCTAACGTTAATTAAAGGTTTGGGATTTGAGAAAACTGAACTACACGGCGACAGAACAACACCAACCTGTGTACAAACTTCATGGACACACTTTGGAAGTTGTGACCTCAACCAAATACCTTGGGGTCACGATCCAAGACGACCAAAAATGGGGATCCCATATTGAGACGATCACTGCAAAAGCCAGTTAAACCCTCGGCTTCCTTCGACGAAACCTCAAAATCGGAAACAAGAAGATGAAAGAAACTGCATGCAAAACCCTTGTTCGACCGATTTTGAGTATGCATCATGCGTTTGGGACCCCCACAACCAGAAACGAGATCCAGGAGATTGAAAAGATCCAGCGTAGAGCAGCCAGATGGGTCACACACAGCCACAGACCAACAACCATGCAGATGAAATCCTACGCTCTCTGAAGTGGCCCACATTAGAGAAACGAAGACAAAATGCAAGACTGGAAAATGATGTATAAATTCCACCAGTCTTGTTTGACATCAATTCCAAATACCTGCCAGGGAAATCCCAGACCAGAAGAAGTTCAAGAAAAAACAACAGCTGCAGCTACGACATCCCACAATGCAGGACAGACTACCGTCAAATGTCATTCTTCCAAGGACCATCCCAGAGTGGAACTCATTACCAAGGTTGTGGTGACGGCGGAGACCTGGACCGCTTCAGGTCCAGACTCGCCTCTCATCAATAATACCAACGACAACATCCCAGCTCCCCCCCCCCCACCCCCCCTCCCTCTGCACCCCCCATCCCTCACCCCCCCCCCCCCCCCACTTCCTACTCATCACCACTACCTCCTCCCCACCCACCCCTTAAGCTGAAATCAAAATTATGTCTGACAAACACAGCGCAAATCTTCGCAACAACCCCCAAGTATACGACAGAGTCATCAGCATAATGATGTTGGTCGTGAACAGAAGAAGAAGAAAACTGCTTGTTTAGAAAATTTGCTTTCCCTTCAGGGTCCTGTATTAGTTTATTCCTGGTTGTTTCTCAGGTCTGGAATCCCAATGTTGTCCTGTCTCTTACTCCTTATGTAAGACCATAATTTCTTTGCTTTGATGATCACCTTCTGAAATCATCGAATTGACATAATTGGAGTGAGCAAGCCTACATTCTCTCTGACACCTTCTCTTAATATGTTTATACCTCTTCTTTCTTCTTCTTCCTAAAATACTGGTTCACTCAAAAACGAGGTCACCACGCGCATGTTAAAAAGTAGAATAAAATAACATAAAAACAGTGCGACTCAGACTGTTGGCCCCTGGAGCAAACTTGGCAACAAGGGGTCGCACTCGATATTCAATAAAATATCTGGGAAGTAAAAATAGAAAAACGTCAATATGCAGATCTCAAAACTGTCGAATCAACCTGTTTTTGAATGAGATTGCACCTGTGGCAATCTTGAGGCACCCGGCAGTGAGTTCCACAGCCGTACAGAAACTGGGATAAAAAGAATGTAAGTGGCTGTCAATATTGATGCAGGTATGGTATAACATTGACCGCCACTCCTGGTGCTACTTTTATTCAATACTAGTTGTTCCATTGGAATATAGCTCTGCCTTTGAAAAAGGTGTTAAGTTTAATAAAAGCACTTCTCTCTTCTAAGGTTTCCATTCTAATTTCCTCATGTTCTTCCTAGTATTCCCCTTTTCTCTGATGTGGTTCCCTGTTACGAACCGTGCTGCTCTCTTCTGAATCTTTCAAGGTTATCAATGTCCTTTAGATGGTAAGGATCCCAAACTGAGCAACCATATCCAGTACTGGTCTAACCAGTGTTTTGTAGCAGTCGTCTTTAACCTTTTGGGGCAGTCATTGATATTCCTGTATAAGAAAGCTAAGAAGTTATTTGCTTTCTTACATACTAAATTGTAATGTTCTTTCCATTTGAGACGACTATCTATAATCACGCCTAAATATTTTGCAGCATTAGTTTCTTTAAGAATAGTATTATGGATAGAATAATCTGATCTAATTGGTGAGCGTTTGTTACAATACACGCAACACTTGGCACTTTTGGGGATGAAATTCCATTTTCCAAGTTCTTTCCCACTCTGTAAAGCGTTTAGATCTTCTTGTAGAATGCGTGTATCATTCTTGCTTCTGATTGATACTAAACTGTCATCTGCAAAAAGCCTTATAGTAGTTCCGGGAAAGAGAGATTTCTACTTATGTCATTTAATATAATTAAGAAAAACAAGGGCCCCAAACATTCCCTTGTACACCTACAAGACTGGTTTACAATGGGATGACGACCCTTCCACAACAACTTTCTGAGTTGTTCCCCCAGTACTGGTTTCCAAAAGGGGGAAAAGAGGCTGAAAATTTAAAGTCCCCGAGGTTTTCCCAAAAGTGAGTTGATTTGAAGACAGATAAAGTACAATTAAATTCTGTAAAAAAGAAATATTATCTCAAGTAGTTTTTTGCAAAATTGCACTTTGAAATGAGGGTATAGTCTTATGTTGTGTGTGTTTCATCGGGACACTATGTAACCCAAAGTTCACACACAAAAATTGTAGTGTTCATTTATTTAATGAAGTGGTGCTTGTTAAATTTTCAGAGAAACATTAAAACAAGTTTATTAGTTTATTTTTTTAAAATTACTTTTGTTTGCAACTCGTTCTCTGGGACACCGTAAAAACACGCAACGTCCATGATCAAAACATTTTGTGCCAGATCATAAATGTCAAAATTTAGCTTGAAGTTATCTTCAGTATATGCCATAAGTCATATTAGAATAGATCTTATCAATATTTTGCAATTATTCATATTTTTGTCTTTGGAAGACACTCATTTGCATGACGTTCAGTTTTACGTGGGACACCAAACATACAAAATGAGCAGACAAAACTAACATTAAACCAAAATACCTTATTGCAAAATTAAATGCTTCAAAGTTTTAAATGAAGGGGGGAAAAAAGGTGATTCACATTAAAAAAAAAAAAAAAGGAACAACAAAAAAGGGTTTTGAATGGCGTCCCATTGTTATGCGGGAAACACCGCAGGCCCCCATTGTTATGCTCGAAACACTGTCAAAGGAATTCCACAAACCACGACCTCAAACCCATTTTCATGAAAACAAACTTTTCTGAAATAAAATAAAATGTTTATTACTTTTTTAAAATCCTTATTACAGATATCTCAATGTTTTCTTTTGGATGCAAATACGGTTTCAGAACAAATCTATTCTGAGTATTTCATGGGAAAAACCAAACTTCCTGTGTCGATGTCGTGTCCGCAGCAATGCCCGGAATGTTTTGTGGTTAGACCAAGAATTATCACCTAAAGCACATTTTTATCAGGTCAAATTGCATAGGGGTAAAGTGTACGAAAATCTGAAAGCAAACTACCCCATCTGCTAATTATAACAGTGTCCTTCTTTGCCAGAAACTTAAAAAAAGCAATCGCACAGATGTGCTGTGCATTCACGAGACACGGTTTGGGTATTCTGAAGCGAGTCTCCTGTTAACGCTCACAACCTTTTCAGTAAAATTTTCACATTCTCGATCGCTCCCCACATTTTCATGGGAGTAAAAGCATTCATCTTTACAGTAAACTTTTCCCAAAAAGTATTGTTTGTTTCATGAAAGTAAGTGTCGCGAACAAAAAAAATCAAACAATCGAATAATAGTTTCGAGCATTTTCATGGGACACGTGCGTTCAAACGAAGACAAATGCCGATTCAAATGTTCAATCGCGTATAAAAATTCAAGTTTAACTTATCTGCACAAAAAAATCATACTGTATGATTGAATAAACAATGTAGCAATGAAAATTACTCAGCAAAAACAGCCGATGATGTTGAAAACACCTTCTTTGTAACAATTAGTACTCGATGTCTAAAAACATGACGACCGCGTTCCGGGCTTTCACAAGTGAAACGGAAGGGACACGTCATGGGTTTTACCCCTATTGTACCCCAACTCGAGGGGAATTTTCCTGCGTGAAACGTCATCAGTTTACGGGTCAGTGTATTACAGAAAAACATGACCCATTTCTTTTTGGGGGTTTTTTCCCTGACTTTTTCGACTGCGCTCGCCGTTGTAAACATCGGCGTTGCGAGCGTTGATTTGGGGGACGCGTCAAGATGAACTTGGACTTTTTTTTGTAGCTTTGTACATTTTTTCTGCTAAATGATGATTATGGATTACATTTTTATGTTTAGAATTGATTTCAAATGAAAAAAATGCATACTTTGCCCCTTTTTCAGTCTGGTGTTTGACGATCTCCTATTGCGAAAGGAAAGCGGGACAAACGGCCTGTAAGGGCCCGCAACGCTATTATTCATTGAAAATAACATTAAAATAATAACAAATACACTTTTGTAACACATATGGGAGGGGTTTTTATGACATTTGAAGCACACGTAATAGCAATTTTGAAAACACACTTACCAATCAGTTATATCAAGACATCATTTCAAAGTTGGTTGGTATTCTCGTTCCGTTTTTGGTCGCCATTTTTAGAGCATCTACCCAGAGTTTCCATATATTATAAACACATATTATGAAACGGACTCAAATTTATAGAATTTATAGTTTAATCACTTGTGAATGCAGTAATGTAAACAAAAGTTAAATGTCTAGCTTTGTCTGAATAATGGCTTTGTCAAACACACCAACCCCCCATCGGAACCAGTACTGAAACAACTCGTTCTCCCAACAAGAATGATCTGGCCCATTTTAGCAAAGAACCGCCAATGCCAATGTGTTCTAATTTAGCAGCAGGCCCTCATGGTCAACCTTATCAAAGGCTTAGAAAATCTAATAAAATTGCATCTATTTGCCTGTCTTTGTTAAGACAGTACTAAAATCATGAGAGTTTGTTATAAGTGAGTCTCACAACTCCTTCGCTGTCTTAAAACCATGCTGGGCGTTATTTAGAAGTCATATTTGTCAGAAGATGGTCCATTATGCTACTATAATTATGTTTCAAGTAATTTAGCTGATAGGATGTAAGAATACAGGTCATGTTTCTCTGCTTTTGTTTTGTCACCCTTTTTGAACAAGGAACAATGCTCGCATCTCGCCACTCATCAGGTATTACACTCCTGGTAATTACCTAACCAGTAATATTTTCAATACTCTTTCTTTTTTAATTTTGCACATCGAGAAATAACAGAAAAATCCGAAAGGAAACACAAACTTACGTTATCGCCTTCCCTCTCTCTTTGCTTTTCGGTTGAATTCTTGACGGAGACATTAAACCAGTACACAAGGAAACAACTAGGCTCGAAATTGACCAAGTCTACAGTCACATATAAAAGCAAAAAACTCTTACACGCTGGTGGTCTGTTGAGTCCGAATTTTTTTAATCTCTCCCCTTCGTTCTTTTCCTACTATTTTTTCGTAATGCACTCACATCATCAGGTTGATTTTTAAGGTACTGTATAGGCTTGCAATCAGAGAGAGAGAGAGAGAGAGAGAGAGAAGAGAGAGAGAGAGAGGAGAGAGAGAGAGATGAAAATGATGATGATGATAATCTTATTTCCAAGGGTAACAGATAAGCAAACACATGCTTTTTTTCATCCGGCCCCTTGCCCCGTTAAGGGACTAAGTATGACTAGCGACGAAAACTTACAAAACTTTTAACAAACACACATATCTTCACAACATTAAAAAGTTTATGCATTAACAGTTCAGGCGTAGATGACTTTAAAAGGAAAAGGAAACGATTTAAACAACAAACAAGAATAAAGAAATTGATTACAAAGAAGAAAAGAGTTAGCACACACAGATATATGGAATAAGCGATCCTCCTATCGAAGGAGAGAGAGAGAGAGAGAGAGAGAGAAGAGAGAGAGAAAGAGAGAGAGAGAGAGAAGTTACATTCCTTTTGTAAAAGATTAACATACAACAAACTGCTAAGAATAATAAACTAAGACAATTACAATGCAGAGAGAGAGAGAGAAGAGAGAGAGAGAGAGAGAGAGAGAGAGAGAGAGAGAGAGAGAGAGAGAGAGAGAGAACGAACGAACGAACGAACGAACGAAATGCTTTTTAATGAGGGAAAAGAATAAGCACCAGTCAGTGGTTTTTTTCCATCCAGCCCTCAAACAATAAATACATGGTAGAAATCATTGCATCGAACTGCATATAAACTCATAAACAACAATGAATACATGGCAATTTAGAATAAGAGAATGCACAATATAACTAGAGGAAGAGAGTGTGGGAGAGAGGGAGGGATGGAAAGCGACTCAAAGAGAGAGAGAGGTGGGGACTTGGAGACACAGAATAAAGAGACGGAGTCTCTGACACAAGGAGAGACAGAAGAAAAGGAAGGAGGAGAAGAAGAAGAAGAAGAAGAAGAAGAAGAAGAAGAAGAAGATGATGATGATGAAAAAAGAAGACTAAGGAGAAGAGGAGGAGGAGGAGGAGGAGGAGGAGGAGGAGGAGGAGGAGGAGGAGCATATAAAAAATTGGCACATGACAAACCTACAATGAAGAAGAGTGGTAAAACATCAAGTCATGGAATGAAGGGGGGAAAAAACAGAGAGAGAGAGAGAGAGAGAGAGAGAGAGGAGAGAGAGAGAGAGAGAGAGAGAGAGAGAGGAGGGGGGGTTAATCCAACCAACCAAACAATTTATATCGATTTTTTCAAAATGGAGTGACTGACGGCGGAGAATGAAGCAACATTTTGAAAGAGAGGGTGTTAGTTACCCGCCAATGACATTGACAAACAAAGCACATGACAAGACATGATGCATTTCAACCTCTTTGGGTCTTCTTCAGGCAAAAATAAAATCACATTTAACATTTAGGACAGTACAAACAAAGAACGAAAAATGACTCATCTGTTTTGTTGTCCATGTGGTGGGGAGAATAGCCGGGGGAGAATAGCCGGAAGAAGACCCAAGAGTTGAAAATAGCATTGCGTCGCTTGTCATGTGCTTTGTTTTGTCAATGTCATTGGCGGTAACTAACACCCTCTCTTTCAAAATTTATTTATTGCGCGACCTTGGTCTTGTGTCAATGTACTGCTGAAGGCCATGTCTTCCAGATCTCGTTAGAATGTTGTTGATTCTAGAAGTGATGTAGTGTTGATATTGTTTAATAATGATGAATGAATAACAGCAGACAAAGGGTTTGACCAAGTATTTTGTAAATAAATGCATGACAGACCAAAGTGGTGAGAGATGGTAGGGTTGGGAAAGGTTGGATGGTTGTGGAGTGGAGTATGGGTAAAAGAAAAAGATGGTGGATCCTACTCAGCCAGGAACATAGAGGCGGAGCCCAGCCAGTTATAATAGTCATTTCTTTTATTTACATACAGAGATGAAGCATGGTGAAGACAGTGCCTGAATGTAGCATTTACTGATTTCAGTAGCGCGTTCAATGTGGTAGAGCATGGTCTTTTGTTCAATACACTACTTACAAATGGTGTTAAAAATTAATGGTAATTGTTTAACATTTTGAGAAGTATGTATACCATGATTAAATCATATGTTAGATATATTAGATGTGGTGACTTTTAGATATATTAGATTGTGTGACTCTTACACTGGTTATTTTGAATGTTTGCAAGTTCTGAAGCAGGGTTTGTATCTTAGTCCTACCTTATTTTCTATATGTATTACAGACTCGCACATGACATGTTTTCATGGGGCAAGCAAGCAAAACAATTCATACCTGGTGATGTGGACATTTTCATACTGATGTGTGCTGATATATATAAAGTGGAAAATGCCTCGACAAATCAACAATAACACAAAATGTAGCAAATGCCTCGACAAATCAATAATAACAACTAAATGTAGTAAATGCCTCGACAAATCAATAATAACAACTGATTATACAAAATGCCTCGACAAATCAACAATACAAACTAAATGTAGCAAATGCCTCGACAAATCAACAATAACAACTAAATGTAACAAATGCCTCGACAAATCAACAATAACAACTGATATAGCAAATGCCTCAACAAATCAACAATACAAACTAAATGTAGCAAATACCTCGACAAATCAACAATAACAGCTATTAAACAATATGCAACAATGAACAAATCAGCTCAGAAACCACAACAGTAACGACAAGAAAACATCACACAACAATCAACAAAACAGTTCAAGAAAATAACAACAACAACAACAGCAACAACAAAACAGGCAGACAAACAACAATAACATTCCAGTAGAATAACGAAAAAATACATCAATAATAACAAACAAACAAACAAAAAACCCACCCACGCCCGCATTACAATCAACCAAAAGCAACCAGAGCAACATTACAATACAAGAAAACAGTTTTTACAATTAAGTAACAACAAAATGACAACAACAGTTAACCGACTTTTTTTACTCAGCAAATACTTTTTTACCGACAGAGTTGACATGGATTCCCTCTGACCGTCGTCATCCAGTTGTTCCCCTTTACCGGTTGGGAAAAACGTCAGAGTCACATGTCAGAAAAGGAGTCCTTTACCCAGTGTGGTTTTACTTTTGGAATATTAAAGGTCACTTACCTCCCTCCTTATTGGCAAATCGACAGGCTTTTTTTTTTTAATCGCTTCTTTGTTGTCGTCGTCGTCATCGTTGTCGACGTCGTTGTTGTCGTTGTTTGTTGTTGTTGTTTGCTTGTTTGCTTTCTTACATTATGCATGTTGTAGTCCCTACTCAGGGCGAGGACTGATGTAAAAAAGCACGTCAGTGCTTTTGTATTATCCTCGTAAAAAAAGAAATTTGTCTTGTCTTGTCCTCTCTCTCTCTCTCTCTCTCTCCTCCTCCTCGCCATCTCTCTCTCTCTCTCTCTCCTCTCTCTCTCTCTCTCTCTCTCTCTCTCTCTCTCTCTCTCTCTCTCTCTCTCTCTCTCTCATACATCAAACAATCCATTGTACCACAACTTTCAAAAACACTTACCTTACCCATCTTCTGCGGTAAAAAATAATTTTAAAAAACCATAA
>CM031629.1:42799968-42812468 GCA_018398815.1 Conus ventricosus | reverse complement strand
TAGGAAAAACACACACACTCACACACACACACACACACACCACACACACACACAACACACACAACACCACTCACGCCACACCACACACACATACACGGTGCATACTGAAATAAGATACTTATTGACCAGACGTAGCTATGTGATTTCAAGTACAAATCACTATCATAATAATTCAGGTTCCTAGTAAGGTAAAGAGGGTGGTAGTGGTTGGTGGTGGATTTATGGCGGAGTATGCGAGTATTTACAATAAGATGGATGAAACAATGGTGTTTGAAGGTTGATGTGCTATTGGTGGTGCTTGGCTGATCTAAGGGAGCAGGTTCCATTGAAGGAACCTGAATTATTTTAAACTGGATTTGAATAAGTCATTCTAGGACAGGGACATGTAGTTTGGGGTAGGCACCTTGGGAATTACTGAGATTCTGTGAACTAATTGTTGAGGGTTGCCTTCCCAGAACATAATTCTGTGCATATGATCCCTTTGTTGTATTCTAATCTAAACTTAAGGGGAGAATTGAACCCTTTTTATTGTCTGGTCGAGGAGACTTACTGTTTTTTAGGAGGTCTATATTTTGAGTGCTCGCTTGTGTAGGCTTAGCATTGGTTTGAGGGTATTAATTGCGCTAGAGAGTCCCATAGAGTAGGACCCATGGTTCTTGCTTGACTTGATTAGAGAGAAAAAGAGCTTGCGTGAATGCAGGTCGAGGATGGGGTTTAATTTGGAGAGTTGATAGACTTTGAGGAGATTTTTTTGCACTGTGAGGTTATGTGAGCTTGCCAGCTAATATTGCTATCAATTGGTTATCTAGCACTTTGAGGTATGTAACCTGTTCACAGGGTTCTTCTTTAACGATTTCACGGTGGAAATTTAATAGTGAGATTTGTCTTTTTTGTATGGTTGTGATAAGCTGGATTTAGGTTTTTTGAGGGGTTGTTTGAAGCGACATGTGATTTAGTTCAGTCCATTTCACGAGATCATTCGCACTTTCTTGTAAAGTTGGTGCAAGAAAGTAACATCAGAATGATTTGTGTGGATTGTTGTCTCATCAGAAAAAAAGTTCACAGGTGGTGGATGTGATTTGTAGAGTTAGATCATTGATGGTCAATTGTGAAATAATAAAGGGACCCCAAGATAGAGCCTTGTGGGACGCGTAGGAATAGTGTTATGAAATGAAGAGAAAATTGTATTAATGTTCATAATTGTTGCCTATTTGTGAGATTTGTAGTGAAAAAGCGTAGAGTTCTTGTGGATTAGCCATAGAATTTTAATTTTCTAAGAGAAGGTTGTGGGTCTATCACATCAATTGCTTTTGAAATCATTGAATAGGACACCAAATATCTGTTGTTGTTAATGCTGTTGAGCCAGTAACTCAACCAGGTTGATATAGGGACTGTGTGGCATTGAATGGTTGTGTCGGTAACCCGGACTGTCTTGGATGAAGCAAGTGGTAATGTATTTAAGGGTGGTGTAATGAGGTTGGTTTATGTGTTGTTTCTAAAGGTTTGGAAAGAGTGGGAATGTTGAGATGGCTTCTGTAGTTTGCAGGGTCTGAGCGTTCACTTGCTCTTGTTGATAGGAATGACTTTTAGCTTTTTTGAAACTATTGGGAAAATGATTTTTTGTTCGATACATAGGTTGAAGAGTGGGTTGAGAGTGAGAGAGAGAGAGGAGGAGAGAGAGAGAGACGGGAGAGTGGATGCAGAGAAGATAGAGTCGTGAGAGAGAGAGAGAGAATGATAAGGACAATGATTTTTTGACAATGTTCACAACCTTTTATGCCATTGGAGTATTGTGCAATTTCAACTTGGTAATGCCAAACTCTGCCACAGTTGAAAACCAAATCCAAATTTGGTTAAGGGACTGGATGAAGAAAACACTCAGCTCTGCCAAACTCTGCCCACAATTGGAAAAACAAATCTATTTGTTAGGGACTGGATGAAGACAATTAACACACAGCTCCTATCAGACTGAGCTCGCCCTCCCTTGAACGTGTCGTCATCATTCGTCTGTCCCCCACCACCCCCTTCCTGAGCAGCCTTGTGCAGTGATTGTTTTGTCTGCTGCGTCAAGCGTTCGTTCGTTAACGAGTGACCCGCCGTTGGCCTGCACACTGTCAGATTGCAGAAGTCGAAGCATGTCTTGGCTGTTTGGTCTGCGCTCCCCAACTAGCACGTTGATTGGGGCGCTTGTGATTAGGCGATGTCTGCTGCGTTACAGTTATATCACTGAGTGCGATCTTTTTCCGTGTTTGAAGAGAGCGTTTTCGTAAGGAACCCGTATTACACTGAGTGTCTGTGTCTCGCGCCGCCGCTCACGATTTGGTGTGAAAAACTGCGCGCGCCAGCTTGTTTGGGGTGCACTTGCTCAGATCCTTCTCCA
The DNA here is from genome assembly GCA_018398815.1 of Conus ventricosus. Classification (NCBI taxonomy): domain Eukaryota; kingdom Metazoa; phylum Mollusca; class Gastropoda; order Neogastropoda; family Conidae; genus Conus; species Conus ventricosus. The sequence continues at coordinate 42,810,088 of CM031629.1, read as the reverse complement.
ATTATGGCGACATGTTTTTTGTTTTGGTTCCAAGACCATATGTTATTCTTTTATTCAGAGGGTTTTTTTTTTTTTTGTGAAGATCTTTATTTACAAACAGTTTTACTATGATCTCCCCCCTCCCCTCCCCACTCCCCCCCCCACCCCCCCCCCAGTCCAGAACTCTAGCTATCATTGGCTGAGGATACCCCTTCCCACATGATGTGCAAACACAATGTCCTCCCACACTCCATTGTTTATTGTCATCAAGGTTAACACACCCACAATCACCAGACACATCCATTGTTCATTGGTATCACACTGTTCAACACACCCACTATAACACTGACACACTCCATTTGTTCATTGTCATCCACATGTTCAACACACCAAAATCCACACTGACACACTCCATTGTTCAGTGTATCCACTCAGTCAACACTCCACAATCACACTGGACACTCTCAATTGTGTATTGTTATCCATGTTAACACACCCACAATCACACTGACACCACACGATTGTTATTGTCATCCACACTGTTCACACACCCACAATCACTCTGACACACACGATTGTTTATTGGTCATCCACAATGTTCAACACACCACAATCACTCATGACACACACGATTGGTTTATTGTCATCAACAATGTTCAACACACCCACAAATCACACTGACACACTCCATTGTTCATTGTCTTCCACACTGTTCAACACAACCACAATCACTCTGACCACATTCATCATAATCCTCTCTCCCTTCACCATACCATTGAGGAATACATAAGAACCTCAAGCTGAATCCATGGCGGATGGCTTAAGGGTAGTGAACTGTCAACTATAGCTGAATCCATTGCCTAATGACTGTTCAGGGTAGAACTGTCACTAAAAGCTGAATCTATAGTAATTTGACTGTCAGGGTAGTGAACTGTCAACTAAAGCTGATCTATAGTCCAAATGACTGCCTGGGTAGTGAACTGTCAACTAAGCTGAAATCTTGATAGTCAATTCGGACTGTCAGGGTAGGGAATGTCAACTAAGCTGTATCGTAGGATATCAAATGACTGTCAGGGGAGTGAAACTGTCAGACTGTCAAATCCTCTCAGAACATTATGGAGGAAAGGCATTAAGATTCTGTAGTGCACCAGAGGTTAGTACAGACAGTACTACACGGCAGGTATGGTGCCAGGTGGTGACAATGTATCTTAGGGTTATGAGTGCTGGGGGTGAATTTATATCCTAAAAGTATGGTGACAGGTGGTGGACATATATACTAAGGTATGGTGCCAGGTGCGTGACATATCATCTAAGGTATGGTGCCAGGATTATGGTGCCAGGGGGTGGACATATATCTAAGTTATGGGTGCCAGGGGTGGTGACATGTATCTAAGGTATGGTGCCAGGGGGGGTGACATATATTAAGGTATTGTGCAGGTGGTGACATATATCTAAGGTTTTATGGTGCAGGTGGGTGACAGTTTTATCTAAGGTATGGTGCAGGTTGGTGACTTAACCTTCAGGTTGTAGTGTCAGGTAAAGGCAGGGATGTCAGGCAGTAAAGCAGTGGAAAAAAACCATGACTACTAGCAGCGTCAGATGGTGTGTGTGTTTGTTGTGTGTGTGAGAGAGAGAGAGAGAGAGGGAGAGAGAGAGGGAGAAATAGAGAGAGAGAGGAGAGAGTGATGAGTGAGACAGACAGACAGACGTAGAGGACAGACAGAGACTGAGAAAGGATGCACAAAGAGAGAGACAGAGGGGACAGGTACAGAAGACAGTGAGAGGCAGACAGACAGAATGATGGGACAGTCAGAAAGAGAGGACACAGTCAGAAAGAAGAAGAGACAGTTGAAAGGAACAAACAGAAAGAGAGGACGGAGACAAGAGGACAGTGATGATAGACAGTCAGATCAGACAGAGAGAGAGGACCACACACAGTCAGAGAGACGGAGAGGCACAAAGAGAGAACAGTTACTGGGAAGACAGAAGACTGTGTGAGGCAGACCAGCCAGCCAGCCAACAGCCAGCCAGACAGTTGTTAGTGGGGAATGGTACAGGAGGACAGCAAAAGCCCATACTGAAAGTCCACCAGAGGACCAGAATCAGTGTGTTGATGTGAATCCTGTTCCACGTGTTGATGACACACACAGGAGAGAACAGTAAACGGGAGAGTCAGGGAGAAATGGTGGCTACATGTCTTCTCGATAGGTTCGACTGAGGTGATTTTTTTGACATGGGACATGTGGTGTGTGTGTGTGTGTGGGTGTGTGTGTGTGTGTGTGTGTGGGTGTTGTGAGTTGCGTTGCGTGAAGTGCGCGCGCTGGGGGGGCGCGCGACCACGGCGTGCATGTGGTGGGTGTTTGTGTGTGTTGTGTGTGTGTGTGTGGTGTGTGTGTGTGTGTGTGTGCCCTTGGGCCTTGTATGCATTAAGAGAGAGCTCACACGATCGGTCTTCACCCACACACCACAATGGTCAGGCAGTTACAAGCCTCCTCAGAATCAAATCTTTCTGCTTTCCGGAACGTCTTCGGGCTGTCTTGTGCCTAAAGTCAGACTGTCTGTCAAAGCAGGTATGGCCGTTTGTCTCGCGTCAAAAGGATGTTCATTTCATCTGACGAAAGGAACTCAAGGCCTTGGGTCTCTTAAAGGGATACGAAATTGGATATCACTGATATTATAAATTCAACTTTGGATGAAGCAAATAGTCAACAGACGGAACAGACAGGGTTATAGAGTAGGACAGAAAAACAGGGTAGAGAGCGACTGGAGACAGAGACAAGAGACATGTATAGGGATATAAAAGAAAAGACATGGGAAATACAGACACAAGAATCAAAGTGTATGCATTACAGATGATACAGACAGAATAGACAAATAAAAAATACCCGATATACGTGTTCGAATGAAAAAATAGAGAGGGTTTTTCTGGGTTGAAAAAAACATGTGGTAAAACTGACGTACTACAGACGAAGGAAAGATGACAGAGCGCACAGACAGACAAAACACAAACACTGTGGTTAAAACTGACAGTACATACAGACAGAATGGAAAAGATGAACAGAGCGCACAGCAGACAAAAACAATGTGGAAAATGGACAGTAATACAGACCAGAAGGATAAAGATGAACAGAGCGCTCAGACAGACAAACATTGTGGTTAAAACTGACAGTAATACAGACAGAAGGAAAAGGGAAAGAGAGCGCACAGACAGACAAAAAAAAACAGAGTGCACAGGAAGATGAACCAATCAACGATTGGGCACACAGGAGTACAGATTGAACAGAGCGTAGAGACAGACATGTGGTAACAGACAGAGTACAGTATGAACAGAGGTAGAGACAGACATGAGAAAAGGGGACAGAAGTACAGATGAACAGAGCGTAGAAGACAGGACATGAGAAACAGAAGAGGAAAGGTGTCAATCACTGACAGAAGATACAGATGGAAAATGGTACCAGACAGACTACAAGACAAAAACACAAGAGGAAAGGTGTCATCACATAACAGAAGAAACAGATGGAAAGGAAATAGTACACAGACAGACATAAGACAAACACACAGAGGAAAGGTGTATCAATGACAAGAAGAAACGATGGAAATAGTACACAGACAGAACACAAGACAAAAACACTTCAAGTGTACAAAAAAACACAGAAGAAGGAGTGTAGCTGACAGACAACCAGACAAACAGGCTTAAAGTGTACAGAAAGACGAAGAAAAGTGTAGTCAGGTCCAGACAAACCAGACTTAAAGTGTACAGAAAGACAGAAGAAAGAGTGTAGGAAAGACAGAATATAGAGAAAGAGTGTGTTAGATGGACAGAAGACACAGGAGATACACATGGTTGACTGAACAGAGTGGACAGGCGTGAGTGTAGTGATGGACAGTGCTGTCAGTGTCAATGGGGGACAATAGACGTTCACGGAGGTCAGACCTGTGCCCACAGCTTCGGATGGACGTGATGGACATTTGATGTGTGTGTGGTGTGTGTGTGTGTGTTGTGTGTGTGTGTGTGTGTTGTGTGTGTGTTGTGTTGCCTCTGATGTGTTGTGTGTGTGTGTGTGTGTGTGTGTGTGTGTGTGATGTGTGTGTGTGTGTGTGTGTGTGTGTGTGGCTGTGTGTGGTTGAGTGTGTGGGTGCAAGTGTGTGTGTGTGTGTGTGTGTGTGTGTGTGTGTGTGGTGTGTGTGTGTGTGTGTGTTGTGTGCATATGTGTGCGTTGCGTGCGTTGTGTGTGTGTGTGTGTGTGTGCGTGAGTGAGTGCGTGCGTGCGCGCGCACGTGCATGCAGAGTAATAGGCGCTTGCATGCCATTTGTGTACGTTCCATTTTTATATTTTCTTTTATTTTTTTGTGATCACAATCACATGGTAGGGTGTGATATATACTTCAATCGATCCATGTACACAAAAAATAATCACACACACACATCAGGCTTGATTTCATAGATACAGAAAAATACCAGCTTAACTGTAAATTAACAATACGATTGAAACTCATGGTACACTCGTTCAAACGCAATAATCTACTGTTAAAATGATCAATGGAGGAATACACAGGTAGCAATGTGTATAACCTCTAACGACAAATAAAGACAGCTTAACATAACGTTTTGTTTAAGAAGAAACGTAAAAAAAACCCCAAAAAAACAAAACACAAAACAAACAACAAAAAAAAAAACACCAAACCAACACACCAAAACAACCAACAAACAAACAAACACCAACAAACCCACCAACAAACACCAAACAAACCACCAACAAACACACCAAACAAACACCAAACAAAACACCAAACAAACCCACCAAAAAAACACCAAACAAACTGATCATTTTTTATTAATTCATTATAGCAATTGGATATTTGTTATTATCTTATATGGGTGGTAAATAAGAAAGAAGAAAACAAATGTAAACGGAAGTGATGATAAAACCGAAGTAAGAACAACTTCCGTTAAGGACAATCGCATGTCAGGAGTGGCACACCGCGTGGAGAATTGGACCAACGTGGAGGGCTCCTGCAGAGATTAAATCAGGTATGTTATGGTTCATTTTAGGTGTTTGATAAAAGATTAGTATAGTTAATTGAAGAACAAATTTAATTGAGGAAACAAATGATTAAATGAAGTTTTGGGATTAACACATTCAAAACACCATAGTTTCCTTGTTCGATTAAAGTTAGCTGAAATTGGTTTAGCGCCGGTCGTTGTCGGACCCTTTGTTCTGATTAGAATTAGTTGGAATTGGTTTAGCGCCGGTAGGTGTCGGACCCTTTGTTCGGTTTCACCAAGTCTGCTTTTTTACAATTAGTTCATTGGCAATTGTGCAGCAGGAAAACTAATTTGGATTGTGTGAGGTTTAATGTTTTGCTTTTGTCAAATGTTGCTGATTGAACGGTTAATTGACTTGTTGTGATGGAAGAACTCTGTTGTAGTTCAGAGTTGCTTCATAACGATTATTGTGTGGTTGGGATGCAAAATTATTTATTGTCTGGTAGATGCAGCGTTTTATAAATTACGAGAGATGGTGTAACTGTTGTTAGTAGAGTTGAAGTCTAATTCATTGATCCGGTTGGAATGACTAGGCTTTTTCTCTGTCATTACATGAAATTGGAGGTGTCTCCATATGCTGAGTCATGGTAAAATGGCTTGATGGGATGAGCTTGATTCTTTCTTTCATTAATACAATGAAAAACGTACAAAAGAATTCTCTTTTTCCCATTCCGTTGAAATTGTGCATTGATGTCTATGGTGTACCAATCCATGGGACATAAGTTGCATTTTGGAAGAAAGAAAAAAAAGAAAAATTATATCTCGTCCTTGTAGAAGTATGAGGGCAAGTGTCGATTCCTCTCTCTTGGTCACTGAGATAGTGACTGTCAAAAGCTGCACAGTATGTCTGCAAAGTATGTGAATATAACAGTGCGTTTATTGTTAAAATGAATGTTATGATTGATGTGCATATGTTGTGAGCATTGACTTGGAGTAATTCTGTTTTGTTCTAATGTTGAGGTTGTAATTGTAATTTTGAAGAGCCATTGTCTTATGTACTGTATGTCTAATTGTTATGTTAAACAGAAGTGTGTTCTGAGTGTTATAATATTTTTGTGATGGTGTAGGTTAGTAAAACATTGTTCTCTGTGTGTGTTGGTTGCAGTGTCTGCGCCTTTTCACGTTGTTCATGATCCAAACTGCATTTTCTTTTCATTTTCTTTTTAAGTGTAGCCAGCAGTTTGCAATTGAAATATTGTCTACTAGTAATTGACGCGTTTAATTGTGCTAAAAAGAAAGAAGTAATAAAAGGAAATAAAATATAGTAAAATTCAAAATCTCTTTTTTAGTTGAATTATTGGTGAGAACATTGTTCGTCCTTGTTCAGGTGAACTCGGGATAACTCACATGCACTGAATTTTCGGGTGGTGGGGGTTACACTAAGGTATGGTGCCAGGTGGTGACATATATCTAAGTGTGGTGCCAGGGGGTGACATATATCTAAGGTATGGTGCCAGGGGGTGACATATAATCTAAGGTATGGTGCCAGGGGGTGACATATATCTAAGGTATGGTGCCAGGTGGTGACATATATCTAAGGTATGGTGCCAGGGGGTGGCATATACTAGGTATGGTGCCAGGGGGTGACATATATCTAAAGTATGGTGCCAGGTGGTGACATATATCTAAGGTATGGTGCCAGGGGGTGACATATATCTAAAGTATGGTGCCAGGTGGTGACATATATCTAAGGTATGGTGCCAGGTGGTGACATATATCTAAGGTATGGTGCCAGGTGGTGACATATATCTAAGGTGTGGTGCCAGGTTGGTGACATATATCTAAGGTAGGGTGCCAGGTGGTGACATATATCTAAGGTATGGTGCCAGGTGGTGACATACACCTGAGGTTATAGTGTCAGGTGAAGGCAGACTGTTCAGGCAGTACAGCAGGGGAAAACCATGACTACTAGCAGCATCAGATGGCGTGTGAGAGGAGAGAGAGGAGAGAGAGAGAGAGAGAGAGAGAGAGAGAGAGAGAGAGAGAGAGAGAGAGACAGACAGACAGACAGACAGACAGACAGACGTAGAGGACAGACAGAGAGAGAAAGAGATGCACAAAGAGAGAGACAGAGACAGGTACAGAGACAGTGAGAGGCAGACAGACAGAATGATGGACAGTCAGACAGAGAGACACAGACAGAGAGACAGTGAAAGACAACACAGAAAGAGAGAGACGGAGACAGAGACAGTGAAAGACAGTCAGACAGACAGGCAGACAGAGAGAGAAACACACACAGTCAGAGAGACAGAGAGAGGCACAAGAGAGAAACAGTTACTGGGAGACAGAGACTGTGAGAGGCAGACAGCCAGCCAGCCAGCAGCCAGACAGACAGAAGATGTTAGAAGGGAATGGTACAGAGACAGACAAAAGCCCATACTGAAGTCCAACAGAGACCAGACTCAGAACTGGATGTGAATCCTGTCCACGTGTTGAAGACACACACAGGAGAGAACAGTAAAGGGAAGAAGTCAGGGAGAATGGTGGCTACATGTCTTCCTCGCTGGTCACGACTGAGGTGATTTTCTCTTTGACCTGGACATGTGTGTGTGTGTGTGTGTGTGTGTGTGTGTGTGTGTGTGTGTGTGTGTGTGTGTGTGTGTGTGTGTGTGTGTGTGTGTGTGTGTGCGTGCGTGCGCGCGCGCGCCGCGCGCGCACACGCGCGTGCATGTGTGTGTGTGTTTGTGTGTGTGTGTGTGTGTGTGTGTGTGTGTGTGTGTGTGTGTGTGTGTGTGTGTGTGTGCCCTTGGCCTTGTACTGCATTCAAAGAGAGCTCACACTCGGTCTTCACACACACACACATGTCAGCCAGTTACCAAGCCTCCTCAGAATCAAATCATTCTGCTTTCCGGAACCCGTCTTCCGGGCTGTCTCTGCTGCTAAAGTCAAGACTGTTGTCAAAGCAGTATGGCCGTTGTTCGCGTCAAAGGATGTCATTTCATCTCTGACAGAAAGACTCAAGGCCTTGGTCTCTCTAAAGAATACGAAATGGAAATCACTGATATTTATAAATTCAACTTTGGGATGAAGCAATAGTAACAGACGAAACAGACAGGGTATAGTGTCAGACAGAAAAACAGTGTAGAGAGCGACTGGAGACAGAGACAGAGACATAGTATAGGGATAAAAGAAACAGACATAGGGTATACAGACACAAGAATCAAAGAGTATGCATACAGATGAAACAGACAGACATAGACAAATAAAAATACCACGATAACGTGTCGAATGAAAAAAATACAGAGAGGGACAGGGTGAAAAAACAATGTGGTAAAACTGACAGTACATACAGACAGAAGGAAAAGATGAACAGAGCGCACAGACAGACAAAACAAAAACAATGTGGTAAAACTGACAGTACATACAGACAGAAGGAAAAGATGAACAGAGCGCACAGACAGACAAAACAATGTGGTAAAACTGACAGTACATACAGACAGAAGGAAAAGATGAACAGAGCGCACAGACAGACAAAACAATGTGGTAAAACTGACAGTACATACAGACAGAAGGAAAAGATGAACAGAGCGCACAGACAGACAAAAAAAAACAGAGTGCACAGGCAGATGAACCAAACAAACAGATTGTGCACACAGAGTACAGATGAACAGAGCGTAGAGACAGACATGGAGAAACAGACAGAGTACAGATGAACAGAGCGTAGAGACAGACATGAGAAACAGACAGAGTACGATGAACAGAGCGTAGAGACAGACATGAGAAACAGGGACAGAGGAAAGGTGTCATCACTGACAGAAGAAACAGATGGAAATGGTACACAGACAGACAACAAGACAAACACACAGAGGAAAGGTGTCATCACTAACAGAAGAAACAGATGGAAATAGTACACAGACAGACAACAAGACAAACACACAGAGGAAAGGTGTCATCACTGACAGAAGAACAGATGGAAATAGTACACAGACAGACAACAAGACAAACACACTTCAAGTGTACAAAAACACAGAAGAAGGAGTGTAGACAGACAGACAACCAGACAAACAGACTTAAAGTGTACAGAAAGACAGAGAAAAAGTGTAGACAGACAGACAACCAGACTTAAAGTGTACAGAAAGACAGAGAAAGAGTGTAGACAGACAGAATAAAGAGAAAGAGTGTGTAGATGGACAGAAGACACAGAGTATTACACATTGGTTGACATGAACAGAGTGGACAGGCGAGTGTAGAGATGGACAGTGCTGTCCAGTGTCCATGGGGACAATGACGTCACGGAGGTCAGCACCATGTGCCCCACAGCCCTTCAGGATGGACAGTGATGGACATTGACTGTGTGTGTGTGTGTGTGTGTGTGTGTGTGTGAGTGTGTGTGTGTGTGTGTGTGTGTGTGTGTGTGTGTGTGGCTGAGTGTGTGTGTGTGTGTGTGTGTGTGTGTGTGTGTGTGTGTGTGTGTGTGTGTGTGTGTGTGTGTGTGTGTGTGTGCGTGTGTGTGGTTGAGTGTGTGTGTGCAAGTGTGTGTGTGTGTGTGTGTGTGTGTGTGTGTGTGTGTGTGTGTGTGGTGTGTGTGTGAGTGTGTGTGTGTGTTGTGTGTGTGTGTGCATATGTGTGCGTGTGTGTGTGTGTGTGTGTGTGTGTGTGTGTGTGTGTGCGTGCGTGAGTGCGTGCGTGCGCGCGCACGTGCATGCACGCAGTACATAGGCGCTTGCATGCCCATTTGTGTACGTCCATTTTTATATCTTCTTTTTATTCTTTTGTGATCACAAACACATGGTAGGGTGTGTATATACTTCAATCGATCACATGTACACAAATAATCACACACACACATCAGGCTTGATTTCATACATACAGAAAATACCGCTTAACTGTAAAGTTAACAATACGATTGACAACATCATGGATACACATAGTTCAACGCACTATCTACTGTTAAAATGAATCAATGGAGGAATACACAGATAGCCATGTGTATACCTCTAAACGACAATAAAGACAGCTTAACATAACGTTTTGTTTCACAGAAGACAACGTAAAAAAAAAAAAAAAAAAAAAAACCAAAACCAACAACACAAAACCACCACAACCAAAACCACACACCCAACACAAAACACACACCAAACAAACACACCACAC
>CM031629.1:42787561-42798968 GCA_018398815.1 Conus ventricosus | reverse complement strand
AGATGTTATCGTTAACTCACTTAGCACATGTCATAGACAATAATAATCGAATCAACTTTTATTCAACTTGACTCCGAGCCCCACCCGTCACTACACAACACAACTATCTGTATCATACAACAATGTAAACAGCATACAGACAATTTAATAAATCGCATCCCTGTTCTTCAGTTATTCTTACTTAGCCAGGAAAGACAATATTCCACTATTCAGTTTGCGCACTTATAACCTTAAGAGCAAATAAAGCGTCCATAACTTGCCAGCATTCCTTGGTTGACCAGTTTCTCTCATCCCACTTTGCGACTATGAGCTGAAGCTGCCACACCGTTGTGTCCTCCGATTGGCCAAATCCCAGTTGGGGGACACTGGCAACGTAGCTTGAGTCGCACCCTCACACCGAGTCTCCCGGACTCCACCGTACTTCGCCCTCTCCACGGAAAGGGCTCCTGTCGGCCTCTCCACAGGTCTTCTCTGGCTGCAAACACCCCACCGTTGTCTGGCAGCTCCCTGTCTAGGCACCAACAGGCTGACACGTCTTGCTGTCGACAGTCCCCACACGGGAGACAATTCTTCTCGTCGTCGGCTCCGAGGCTACAGCAACCTCCACTGTCATACGTCCCCACCCAGGAGACAATGAGGCGACAGCTAACCTCTGCTTCACGCTGTATTTTCTTGAGCCCTCAGCAAGACGGGCGAGTTCACTTTCCCTTAAGTGAGTCACCCACTTCCTGGTTTTCCAAGCACCTTATATTCGTTCTCAAAGAAAGAGAGAACCCGAGTTTAACTGGCTCAACCAATGGAATCACTGGCACACACACATCACACGATTTGTACCAATAAATCCCCAAGTTATTTTTATTCCACCAATGGAATCACTAGTCACCTACACATACACACACACCACAGCTGCTAGCGCCAACAAAGACTTGGGCACCCAGTGGTTAATGCATAACCTCCTATTCAAACTCATGTTCGATTCCCCAAGCTACCCATTGAACTAACAGCCTGGACCTCTCTACCGCCATGACTGATGCTTCAAGTATTTACTACCTCTATAGACAACAAGGCGCAAACCACTCGATAGGCCGCAGCTTTCCATTCATTCCTCAGAACAGGGACGACTGAATGGTCGCTGTACTCTGCCTGCAGGCTGACGGTCACCTTCCCGTGACGGTCACCTGACACGATCGCCTTTCCTTCAGGCCCACTGGAGAACCCAGTGAATAGCCAGCCAGTGGTCGGACTGGACACTCCTCTACCCAGGACCGGCAGGTCGGCAACTCCTTGTCAATATCCCTTGGACATGCGAAACACTTCCCAGTACTCTCCCTCCCTCAGCATACGACTCGGGGTATCCCCCCCTGGTGATGCCTGAATTCGCACACTTGAAGACCCAAGGAACGTGCTCTCAACAACAGCAAACTACCCTTAATTTGCCTAAATGCTCGAGAACATTCGGCCGACTCATTACAGTGCCAGGTGGTGACATGTATCTAAGGTATGGTGCCAGGTGGTGACATATATCTAAGGTATGGTGCCAGGTGGTGACATGTATCTAAGGTATGGTGCCAGGTGGTGACATATATCTAAGGTATGGTGCCAGGTGGTGACATGTATCTAAGGTATGGTGCCAGGTGGTGACATATATCTAAGGTATGGTGCCAGGTGGTGACATGTATCTAAGGTATGGTGCCAGGGGGTGACATGTATCTAAGGTATGGTGCCAGGTGGTGACATATATCTAAGGTATGGTGCCAGGTGGTGACATGTATCTAAGGTATGGTGCCAGGTGGTGACATATATCTAAGGTATGGTGCCAGGTGGTGACATACACCTCAGGTTGTAGTGTCAGGTAAAGGCAGACTGTTCAGGCAGATACAGCAGAGGAAAACCATGACTACTAGCAGCGTCAGATGGCGTGAGGGAGGAGAGAGAGAGAAGAGAGAGAGAGAGAGAGAGAGAGAGAGAGAGAGAGAGAAGAGAGAAGAGAGTAGAGAAGAGAGAGAGAGAAAAGACAGACAGACAGAAGACAGACAGACGTAGAGGACAGACAGAGAGAGAGAGAGAGAGAGAGAGAGAGAGAAGAAAGAGAGAAGAGAGAGAAGAGATGAAAGAGAGAGAAGAGAGATGGAGAAGAGAGAGAGAGCAAGCAGAGAGAGGACAGACAACAGACAGACAGACAGACAGAGTAGAGACAGACAGAAGAGAAAGAGATGCACAACAGAGAGAGACAGAGACAGGTACAGAGACGTGAGAGGCAGACAGACAGAATGATGGACAGTCCCGACAGAGAGACGACAGACAGAAGAGACAGTGAAAGCAACAGAAAGATAGAACGGAGACGGACAGTGAAGACAGTCAGACAGAGAGAACAGTAAGAGGACACACAGTCAGGGAGAATGGGGCCAAAATGAATACATTACTGGGGCAGAGACTGTGAGAGGCAGCAGCAGCAGCAGCTCAGCCTGACAGATGTAGAGGGAATGTACGAGACAGACAAAGCTACTGAGTCACAGAGACAATCGAGTTAATCTTCAGGTACAAACGAAGAATAAAGGGAAGTCAGGATGGCCATGTTTCTCGTGGTCAGATGAGGTGATTTCTTGACTGGAATGTGTGTGTGTGTGTGTGTGGTGTGTGTGTGTGGTGTGTGTGGTGTGTGTGTGTGTGTGTGTGCGTTTGTGTGCGTGCATGCGTGCGTGCGCGTGCGCGCACGCGCGCGCACGTGTGTGTGTGTGTTGTGTGTGTGGTGTGTGTGTGTGTGTGTGTGTGTGCCCTTGTACTGCATTCAAAGAGAGCTCACACTCGGTCTTCACACACACACATGTCAGCCAGTTACCAAGCCTCCTCAGAATCAAATCATTCTGCTTTCCGGAACCCGTCTTCCGGGCTGTCTCTGCTGCTAAAGTCAAGACTGTTGTCAAAGCAGTATGGCGTTTGTTCGCGTCAAAGGATGTCATTTCATCTCTGACAGTAAGACTCAAGGCCTTGGTCTCTCTAAAGAATACGAAATGGAAATCACTGATATTTATAAATTCAACTTTGGGATGAAGCAATAGTAACTGACGAAACAGACAGGGTATAGAGTCAGACAGAAAAACAGTGTAGAGAGCGACTGGAGACAGAGACAGAGACATAGTATAGGGATAAAAGAAACAGACATAGGGTATACAGACTGTCACGGTCAAAAATAAACACAACCAAAACCCTAATCCTCCACGGAGACAGTCTGTCCACCCAGACAGACTAAGTAGCTGACCGACGCCTCGATGTCTGGTCAACTGAGCCTCGACGACCGGCTCAGACTCATCCAGCCAATTTGGCACAGCGAGTAGACTAATCCTAATCCTCTACGGAGATGGTACTGTCCACCCAGACAGACTAAGTAGCTGACCGACGCCTCGGTGTCTGGTCAGAGGAGTCTCGACGCCTGGATCAGACTGATCTAGCCAATTTACGACGTAGCCGGAAAGGGAGAGGGGGAAGGTAGTGTGTGGTGGGGGCGAAATCAAGCTAATCAATTAAATGACCAATTGACCACCACAGAGAGTAAGGCGTGTAGGGTGATGTCATGATTTGAATTCCCAAGGGGAATTGGGGGAGATAATTGGGGTATCAGGGGTAAAAATACGACCAAGGGTACTGGCCCTTTGGACACGGATTGGGCATAAAGTAATGCGTGGAAGGAAAAGGGGGACGAAAAACGAACAGAGAAAAAGGAAAAGTTAGGGGGTTCGGGGGGTGTTCTACCGAGAGAAAAAGGAGAGGATGAAGGGGAGGAACAAAAAGAGAGACAAAAGAGGGGAAGAGGTTTGTGTAAGCTTGACGAGAGAGAAGCAGAGAGATGAGGGGAGGAGGAAGAAACCCCAATTTGAGAGTTAGATGGATGTCTGCAGGGAAGGATTTGGAGAGATGTGGAGAGAGAGAGTTGCTAACTAAGAAGAGGAAAAGAAGAAAAAAAAAAAGAAAAAGAAAAGCAACCGCCATTTGATAGAGCAGACTAGAAGAGAGAGGGAGAGTGCAATGCGTTTTAAATGGGAAGGAAGAAAGGAAACAGACGATGTTGATGCCCATGTTCCCCCTTAAACCCGGGGTTCGACCCATACCGGGCACGTCACTTGTCAAGCGAACCACAGACCAACCCCAGTCCACTTAAACCCTGCCGGGCACCCAGCCCAAGACCGTCCGCGTTGTGTCGTGCTTGTAAAAGTGACAGTGAAAAGAAAAAAAAAGAAAAGAAAAGACAGTGATTCGTGAATATTTAAGATCCCTGGCCAGGTAAAGTAAAAATCATTTTCCCCGGTTATTTAAATGATGATTTAGATAAATTTTTTTGTGAAGTTCAGGAAGAAGAATTTTTTATTTTTTTTGTTCATATGCATTGAGGGTTCGTTTTTTGAACTGGTAGTAAAGTTATGACTTTATAGTGGTTTGATGTGACAAATTGCTGTTTTTATGAATGAGATCGTAAGCAGCTGTGAGGTTTTTGGGGCTTGCGTAGTCCTTTCCCTCCTCGACATAAAACCGAGGTTAAACTTAGGGACCTGCCGGGATTTTCTGGCCCATTTATTTAATTGTTCAATTCTCAGAGAGGAAGCTGGGGGGATTTTAAGTATTGTAATCCTAAGAAAGGGGTTTGTCTTTCTGTATGTCCCAAAATAGTTAAATATAGGCTTGGGTTGCTTCCAAAAATTAATACTAGGCTTGGGGATTTCAGCCCCAAGTACTTTTTTGCCAGATTGCCTATAAATTTGCTCTCATAGTTGGGGCAGGGGTGGGGGGTCTTATAAAAAAATAATTACGTTGCCCAAGCTAATTTTTATCTTTTAGGATTGTGTATTTCGTTCTGTCGGTAACCCCCAGTTTGGCTGTGTAGTAAAAAAATCTTGTTTAAAAAAAAAAAAAAGATAAGGCGAAAAAAAGAACACCCCTATTGAACACTTTTGAGCGTCGTCGTGATTTAGGCTATTTAGGAGATGATTCGAGCATTCGTTGAAACCAACAAAAGATGGAAAAAGATGAACTGCGGGAAAAAAAGAGTTCGATTGGAAAAAGGCGAGCAGGAAAAAAACTAAGAAAAAAAGAAATAAATTAAAGGTAACAGGGAGCGAAGCACAGGAAAAAGAAATTAAGGGAGACGCGGGAACAGAAAAAAAAGGGGAAACGCAGGGAAAAAGAAAGAATGAAGCAGGAAAAAGGAAAAAATTAAAGGTTCAATTGAGTTAGAGAAAGTGAATACAAAGGGAACCCCCGAGGGTGGTAGTTCATTTTTTGTGGGCTTTTGCGCAGTTACGCCCCCCGACCAAAATTGCCAAAAAATTTTCTGAAGGGAACCCATTCGATTGATGCTACATCAGTCGTTTTCGAACGTTTTGGGCCAGTCAGGGTTGGCCTTCAGAAGATGGGCAGTCATTTTGTCAGCGTGACTGACGGGTAGGCATTACAGATTTTTACTGCGTTACCATCAGAACAAAGACTTATTCGGCGACCGTGAAGGAATCGTTTGATGAAAGGATATGACCTCACAGAGGAGGGTTCAGGAAGAAATTTCGGTCAGCTAAATTACAAGCAGGTGAAACTAAACACTTAGTTTGGTGCACGTGTTAGATCACTATTTTGATAATGGCTAGAGTTGAGTGGTACGAAAAGAGTTCGCTTAATTGAAAGAGCTAGTTAAGAAGAACCAAGATTTTGTACAGGTTGCGGCCCTGAGTTTAACCATACATTAGAAAGAGAGGACAAGCCAGAGACAGCAGGGAGTTTGCAGAAGTTAGCAGAGGGTACAGGAGGCACGTTTGGGCAACTAAGGTGCAGGAGAAACAGTGCCAGGCACAGGTGAAAAGAGTAAAGGAGACCAGGGAGGTTTCCTGCAAAGTCTGCAAACCCAATGTGTGGCAGAAGGAAGGGCAAAAAGGACATTAGGTGTTTTCATTTGTCACAAGAAGGACATGTTGCGAGGAATGTCTCATGAGGTTTCCAGAAAGGCAGCAGCCTTGCAAGAGGTGGATAAGGGTCGCCTGGAAACGACCAAGCAGTGAACCCCAAAGGGATCCAGATCAGAAGAGGGGGAGTCAGCCTATTGCTAGCACTGACCAGCAGTCAGTGTCAGGGATGGAGGGCACTAGCTGAGTGTTCGTTACCAGTGGAAGAAGGGTGGATTGGCCAGCAAGGTGAAAGTGTTACGAACACGTTTGTTCATGTGAGTAGTTTATAACAACGCAGGTCGAGAAAGGGATTTTTAGGGCAAATCCAGACCTGTACACTACTCGATGGCACTGTGAGGGAGTTCCAGTTGCTAAAGATAAGTACGTACCCCTTACATCACAGGCAAGTTTGTCTGTCTTGGTGATTGAGAAACCCCTTCATGATTTTGATCATTGGAAATATTCCATGGCAAGGGATCCAGGGGATCCTAGTTTTGACTACAGGCAGCAGTTCAAACACGGAGCAAGAAGGAGGGAAGGTTGATAAAAGCGACCGTTAGTCGTTCCGGGCAAGGAGTCAGCATAGATGTGTCGCCGATGGTTAGGGCAGCTCAGGAACAAGACCCTCGCTCGTGAATTCTTGGGAGTTGGCAAGATGTGAGAGAAACAGGAGGTTAGAGAGTGAGACAGAATTTTCTTGTGAAGGCGGGCTGTTGTACCGATTTTCACCAAGGGAAGACAGGTAAGGTGACCCACTCAGTTAGAGTACCATCATGTTATCATCGTGACACTGTCATGTCAGTGGTCACGATCGCTCATGGCGGGTCATCCTCGGCACCATCAAAACAGCTGACCGAAACTTGAATGACTTTCATTCGCCAGGACAAGGCAGACATCAAGCGTTCTGCATGTCATGTGAACGTTGTCAAAGGTCAGCCACAAGAGGCTGAAGAGGAAGGCGCCTCTTAAAAACATCCCCTCTTTAAGTGACACACCGTTTCAGGAGAGTGTCTTTGATCTGATTGGCCCAATCTCGCCTGTTCCAAAGGTGGCACAGTAGATACATGAAGTTGCAAGGAAAGTTTGCAGGAGGCTAGGTTCGTTCAGAAGAACAATATGACAGGAAGGTGAGAAGCATCCCTTAAAACAAGGGTGGGAAGATCAGTCCTGGTACTGCTTCCCACGGTTCCACAACAACTGCTGATGCTTTGGAAAGGACCATTCAATCCTCACTGAAAAGGACGTCGGGAATACCGAATTGAAGAGAATGGAAACTAAAACTTTCCATGCGAATTTTCTCCGCAGATATATCAGCGTGAGACTCAGCACATAGGCCAGCAGCAATCATTGATAGGTGAAAGAACCCAGCAGAAGAAGGGGATATTTTGTTGCCTAAGTTTCCAGAAGAGTCAAACAGGGATTTGTCACGGATGAAGGGCAAAACAGTGAGAGTTCCTAGGTTTGTGTTTGTTGGGAGGCGACAACAAAGCAAGCCAAAAAGGGAAAGGTGAGAAGATGATGAATTCAGAGAGACCAAGACCAAAACAGAAGTCAGGAGTCTGCTATTTTTTTATGGTTTCTATAGGGAGTTTGTTCCAAGTATCGTGCAGCAACACGAGTCCTCCATGATTTGGTCAAGGCAGGAAACCGGCAGTGTCGAGTGGTCAGACGCTGCAGAACACACTGCAGACAGTGTTTGAAAGACAGGTTCCCGCCACTTGAAGCTACAAGATTTGTCCAAACCATTTTGTTGCGGACAGATGCCATCAGGTGGTGGGATCGGTGCAAGTATTGTTGCAGGAGCAATGAAAGGGTCGAGTTTTCCTGTGAGTATGCTAGCAGAAGTTGACAAGTGTGAAAAGGTACGCAACGGTGGACAGAGTGTTTTAGTCGTGAGGGCCGTGCAGAATTCCACAATACTTGTATGGAAAGAGTACGGTGATAGAGACTGATCATCACCACTCATATTCCTTGCAGAGGCGCAGCTGAAAAACACAGGGTTTCCTGCGTTGGGCAATGCACTGCAGCCCTACAGGTAACGAGTGCAGTACATCCCAGTCGACAGAATGTCGGAGCGACTATTTAATCCGCGTAGTCAGCAAGCCTGCAACTCAGAGGAAGTCCAGTCATATCCGGTGCTTTGTTGATAATATGTGTTGATTACAGTTATGTGATTGGATATGGGTTCATTCCCAGTTGGCTATGGTTCGTATTTTTGTGTGAGATTTGTTCATGTAAATGTAGTTATGTTGGAGCATACAGTCGCTTGTGTAGTAATGCATTATTTGCAATAAGTGAGGATGAGATTCCTCAGTGAAGTGTCATGGATCGTGATCATATTATATTGTGCTTTTCATAGAAATTGTGAAGAGAAGATGTGGCAAATCCGCAGGTAGGGGAATTGCATAAGTGCGCACAGAGGTCGTTATAAAATGAGTTGAAATAACGCAAGAGCGCACGTCAATGATAACTCATTTGGAGTGGTATTCACTAATGATATATTCTATAATTTTATAAACCGTTGGTTGTAAAGTATTTTTCAAACTTTGCACGTGTAGCTGTGTGTCAGCAAATCGGTGTTGTCTTTTTTGTACCGTTGTTTTGAGACAATGCGGTGCATAGTCTTTTGCAAGGGGAAATTGTCCCGGTCAAAAATAAACACAACCAAAATCCTAATCCTCCACGGAGACGGTCTGTCCACCCAGACAGACTAAGTAGCTGACCGACGCCTCGATGTCTGTCAACCGAGCCTCGACGCCCAGCTCAGACTCATCCAGCCAATTTGGCACAGCGAGTAGACTAATCCTAATCCTCTACGGAGACGGTACTGTCCACCCAGACAGACTAAGTAGCTGACCGACGCCTCGGTGTCTGGTCAGAGGAGTCCTCGACGCCTGGATCAGACTGATCTAGCCAATTTACGACGTAGCCGGAAAGGGAGAGGGGAAGGTAGTGTGTGGTGGGGGCGAAATCAAGCTAATCAATTAAATGACCAATTGACCACCACAGAGAGTAAGGCGTGTAGGCGGACGTCATGATTTGAATATCCAATGGAATTAGAGGAGATAACTTCGGGTATCAGGGCGTAAAAATACTGACCAATGGTACTGGCCCTTGGACACGGAGTTAGGCATAAAGTAATGCGTGAGAAGGAGTGAAGGGACGAGAACGAACAGAGAGAGAGAGAGATGAGGAGGTTCTGGGGTATCTCTACACGAGAGAAAAAGGCAGAGAGATGAAGAGAGGAGGAACGAAGAGAGACAGAGAGAGAGGAAGAGGTTCTGTGTAAGCTCTGACGAGAGAGAAGCAGAGAGATGAGGGGAGGAGAGAAGAGAACCAAGTTGAGAGATTAGCATGAGATAGTCTGCAGAGGAAGACTAGGAGAGATGTGGAGAGAGAGAGTTGCTAACTAATGAAGAGGAAAAGAAAGAAAAGAAAAAAGAAAAGAAAAGCAACCATGTCCATTTGATAGAGCAGACTAGAAGAGAGAGAGAGAGAGAGTGCAATGTGTTAATGCAGGAAGGAAGAAAGGAGAACAGATCGATGTGATAGTCACTGTTCCCCCTATAACCGGGTTCGACCTCATACCTGGCAGCGTCACTTCGTCAAGCAGAACCACAGACCAACGCCAGTGCCAGCAGTCTAACCTGACCAGGCACCAGCAGACCAAGACCAGTGCCAGCAGTTGTGTCGTGCTTGTGAAAGTGACAGTGAAAAGAAGAAAAAAAAAGAAAAGAAAAGACAGTGATTCGTGAATAGTTAAGATCACCTGGCCAGGTAAAGTAGAAATCTATTTATACCCGGGTTAGTTAATGATGATTTAGATAAATGATTTTGTGAAGTTCAGGAAAGAGAGAATGTTTTATTTTGTTTGATTCCATATGCATTGATGGTTCGTTCTATGAACATGTGTAGTAAAGTTATAGACTTTACTAGTGGTTTGATGTGACGAATGCATGATATATGAATGAGATCGTAAGCAAGCTGTGAGTGTGTTTGGGCTGTGCGCTAGTCCTTCCTCCATCGACATCACCCGAGGTTGACACAGACACAAGAAACAAAGAGTATACACACAGAAGAAACAAACAGACCATGTGCATACAGATGAAACAGACAGACATAGTACACAGACAATTAAAAATACCGAAATAACGTGTAGAAAAAAATACAGAGAGGGACAGGGTGAAAAAACAATCTGGTAAAACTGACAGTACATACAGACAGAAGGAAAAGATGAACAGAGCGCACAGACAGACAAAACAAAAACAGAGTGCACAGGCAGATGAACCAAACAAACAGATTGTGCACACAAAGTACAGATGAACAGAGCGCACAGACAGACATGAGAAACACACAGAGGAAAGGTGTCATCACTAACAGAAGAAACAGATGGAAATAGTACACAGACAGACAACAAGACAAACACACAGAGGAAAGGTGTCATCACTAACAGAAGAAACAGATGGAAATAGTACACAGACAGACAACAAGACAAACACACTTCAAGTGTACAAAAACACAGAAGAAGGAGTGTAGACAGACAGACAACCAGACAAACAGACTTAAGTGTACAGAAAGACAGAAGAAAAAGTGTACACAGACAGACAACCAGACTTAAAGTGTACAGAAAGACAGAAGAAAGAGTGTAGACAGACAGAATAAAAGAGAAAGAGAGTGTAGATGGACAGAAGACACAGACGGAGTATACACATGGTTGACATGAACAGAGTGGACAGGCGGAGTGTAGAGATGGACAGTGCTGTCCAGTGTCCATGGGGACAATGACGTCACGGAGGTCAGCACCATGTGCCCCACAGCCCTTCAGGATGGACAGTGATGGACACTGACTGTGTGTGTGTGTGTGTGTGTGTGTGTGTGTGTGTGTGTGTGTGTGTGTGTGTGTGTGTGTGTGTGCGCACGTGTGTGTGTGTGTGTGTGTGTGTGTGTGTGTGTGTGTGTGTGTGTGTGTGTGTGTGTGTGTGTGTGTGCGCGCGCACGCGTGCACGCACACGCGTGCACGAATGCACACAGGCGCTTGCATGCCCATTTGTATAAGTCCATTTCTGTATCTTTGTTTTATTCTTTTGTGATCACAGATGGAAAGGTGTGCATCCACTTTAAATGATCACATGTACACAAAATAATCACGAACACATCAGGCTTGATTTCATACATAGAAAAAAATACCAGGTAGCCTATAAAGTTAACAATATGACTGACAGCATCATGGATACACATAGTCCAATGCGTTATCTACTGATAAAATGAATCTTTCTTTTTCTTCTTTTTGTGGCATAAGTTATTGGATCACTGGAGCACTAAGGCGGTGATTTTTTTTTTTTTCCTAATGCCAAAATCACTGTTCAGTTTTTGGTGCTTCACACTGTCTCTTCATCTGCAAAAAAAAAATCAAAAAAAAAATTCGAAAACAAAAACAATTTCCAACTAAATCCAAAATCCACTGTCAGTTTTTGCTTATGTCC
>CM031629.1:42757114-42786561 GCA_018398815.1 Conus ventricosus | reverse complement strand
CAGGGCAGTAAAGCCAAGGAGAGAAACGTAGAAGGGAGAGGCAAGTACAGACAGAAGCCCATTGAGCACGAGCTATCAGAACGATGTGACTTTAGTGTTGAAGACACACAGGAATGAAGTAAGGGAAGATCAGGGAGATGGTGGTACTGTCTCCTCGTGGTCATGACATGAGGTGATTTGCTCTTTGACTGGACAATGTGTGTGTGTGTGTGTGTGTGTGTGTGTGGTGTGTGTGTGTGTGTGTGTGTGTGTGTGTGTGTGTGTGTGTGTGTGTGTGTGTGTGCATGCGTGCGTGCGTGCGCGCGCACACGCACGCGCGTGTGTGTGTGTGTGTGTGTGTGTGTGGTGTGTGTGTGTGTGTGTGTGTGTGTGTGTGTGTGTGTGTGTGTGTGTTGTGTGTGTGTGTGCCCTTGTACTGCATTCAAAGAGAGCTCACACTCGGTCTCCACACACACACATGTCAGCCAGTTACCAAGCCTCCTCAGAATCAAATCATTCTGCTTTCCGGAACCCGTCTTCGGGCTGTCTCTGCATGCTAAAGTCAAGACTGTTGTCAAAGCAGTATGGCCGTTTGTTCGCGTCAAAGGATGTCATTTCATCTCTGACAGAAAGACTCAAGGCCTTGGTCTCTCTAAAGAATACGAAATGGAAATCACTGATATTTATAAATTCAACTTTGGGATGAAGCAATAGTAATGACGAAACAGACAGGGTTATAGAGTCAGACAGAAAAACAGTGTTAGAGAGCGACTGGAGGACAGAGACATAGTAGGGATAAAGAAACAGAATGGGTATACAGACACAGAATCAAGAGTATGCAACAGAAGAAACAAACAGACCATGTGCATACAGATGAAGCAGACAGACATAGTACACAGACAATTAAAAATACCGCGATAACGTGTCGAATGAAAAAACACAGAGAGGGACAGGGTTGAAAAACAATGTGGTAAAACTGACAGTACTTACAGACAGAAGGAAAAGATGAACAGAGCGCACAGACAGACAAAAACAATGTGGTAAAATGACAGTACATACAGACAGAAGGAAAAGATGAACAGAGCACACAGACAGACAAAACAATGTGGTAAAACTGACAGTACATACAGACAGAAGGAAAAGATGAACAGAGCACACAGACAGACAAAACAAAAACAGAGTGCACAGGCAGTGAACCAAACAAACAGACTGTGCACACAGAGTACAGATGAGCAGAGCGTGAGACAGACATGAGAAACACACAGAGGAAGGTGTCATCACTAACAGAAGAAACAGATGGAAATAGTACACGACAGACATGAGAAACAGACAGAGGAAAGGTGGAATCACTAACAGAAGAAACAGATGGAAATAGTACACAGACAAACATGAGAAACAGACAGAGGAAAGGTGTCATCACTAACAGAAGAAACAGATGGAAATAGTACACAGACAGACATGAGGAACAGACAGAGGAAAGGTGTCATCACTAACAGAAGAACAGATGGAAATAGTACACAGACAGACATGAGAAACAGACAGAGGAAAGGTGTCATCACAACAGAAGAAACAGATGGAAATAGTACACAGACAGACATGGAGAACACACAGAGGAAAGGTGTCATCACTAACAGAAGAAACAGATGGAAATAGTACACAGACAGACATGAGAAACACACAGAGGAAAGGTGGAATCACTAACAGAAGAAACAGATGGAAATAGTACACAGACAGACATGAGAAACAGACAGAGGAAAGGTGTCATCACTAACAGAAGAAACAGATGGAAATAGTACACAGACAGACAACAAGACAAACACACTTCACGTGTACAAAAACACAGAAGAAGGAGTGTAGACAGACAGACAACCAGACAAACAGACTTAAAGTGTACAGAAAGACAGAAGAAAAAGTGTTCACAGACAGACAACCAGACTTAAGTGTACAGAAAGACAGAAGAAAGAGTGTAGACAGACAGACAACCAGACTTAAAGTGTACAAAAACACAGAAGAAGGAGTGTAGACAGACAGACAACAAGACAAACACACATTCAAGTGTACAAAAACACAGAAGAAGGAGTGTAGATAGACAGACAACAAGACAAACACACTTCAAGTGTACAGAAAGACAGAAGGAGTGTAGACAGACAGACAACCAGACAAACAGACTTAAAGTGTACAGAAAGACAGAAGAAAAAGTGTTCACAGACAGACAACCAGACTTAAAGTGTACAGAAAGACAGAAGAAAGAGTGTAGACAGACAGACAACCAGACTTAAAGTGTACAGAAAGACAGAAGAAAGAGTGTAGACAGACAGACAACCAGACTTAAAGTGTACAGAAAGACAGAAGAAAGAGTGTAGACAGACAGATAAAAGAGAAAGAGTGTGTAGATGGACAGAAGACACAGACGGAGTATACACATGGTTGACATGAACAGAGTGGACAGGCGGAGTGTAGAGATGGACAGAAGACACAGACGGAGTATACACATGGTTGACATGAACAGAGTGGACAGGCGGAGTGTGTAGATGGACAGAAGACACAGACGGAGTATACACATGGTTGACATGAACAGAGTGGACAGGCGGAGTGTGTGTAGATGGACAGAAGACACAGACGGAGTATACACATGGTTGACATAAACAGAGTGGACAGGCGGAGTGTAGAGATGGACAGTGCTGTCCAGTGTCCATGGGGACAATGACGTCACGGAGGTCAGCACCATGTGCTCCACAGCCCTTCAGGATGGACAGTGATGGACATTGACTGTGTGTGTGTGTGTGTGTGTGTGTGTGTGTGGCTGAGTGTGTGTGTGTGTGTGTGTGTGTTGTGTGGTGTGTGTGTGTGTGTGTGTGTGTGTGTGTGTTGTGTGTGTGTGTGTGTGTGTGTGTGTGCGTGTGTGTGTGCAAGTGTGTGTGTGTGTGTGTGCATATGTGTGCAGTGTTGTGTGTGTGTGTGTGTGTGTGCGTGCGTGCAGCGCGTGCGCGCATGCACGCGCGTGCACGCACGTACATAGGCGCTTGCATGCCCATTTGTGTACGTCCATTTTTATATCTTTCTTTTATTCTTTTGTGATCACAAACACATGGTAGGGTGTGTTATACTTCAATCGATCACATGTACACAAATAATCACACACACACACTCAGCCTTGATTTCTTACATACAGAAATACCAGCTTAACTGTAAAGTTAACAATACGATTGACAACATCATGGATACACATAGTTCAACGCACCATCTACTGTTAAAATGAATCAATGGAGGAATACACAGATAGCCACGTGTTATACCTCTAAACGACAAATAAAGACAGCTTAACATAACGTTTTGTTTCACAGAAGACAACGTAAAAAAAAACCCAAAAAACAACAACCACCAAACAAACAGAAAAAATCAAAACAAACAAAACAAACAAAAAAGAAACAAAAACGCACACACTTGACATTTTGAAAATATAAAAGAATCAGGTATGCAAGGGGAAAAAACAATGACTAACTTACTAAGTAACTTGACTTACACACACACACACTCATACCTTAGACTCACACACACACACACAACACACACACACACACACACACACACACACCACACACACACACACACACACAACACACACACACAACACTCACATAACTCAAATCAAAAGTTATCTGTGGCAATCTGTGCAATTACTACACACGCACACACACATACACACACACACCACACTACACACAACACAGACACACTCGTACACACACAACTCATACAACACACACACACCCACACACACACGGACACGCACACACACACACACACACATATGCCCTCACAGTTTTGAACTCAAACTTGGTATCTGTGGCAAGCTCTGCCCGTTGTTCTTCAAGTTCCAAAGTACTGGTAAACGTTGAGTTTAGAGAGGTTAACCTGGCACTTTGCTTGGTGGTCATGACGAGGTGAGGGGTTATAGAGATGGATGGTATCCGCGTGTTTTGTGTGTGGAGGAAGGTGGAGGGGAAATTGGGAGTAGGGAGGGGTGGGGAGCACAAGACATCCATGTCAGTGTGTTTTGTGTCTGAGTTCACATACAAGGTTTGGCCTTTGTCATTGTGAAGTGCTTTCAGACATCAGAATTTTAAAGCACTCAAGAGCGCTGTATCATCTGATTCATCATTTTCATTTTCATGGTAATTATCAGCATTATTGTTATCATCTTCGTCATCATTATTATTGGTGGTGTTGTTATGAGTTTGGTGGTTTCTTTGGTGGTTTCTTTGTTTTGGGGGTCATCTTCCACTTTTTAGTGAACTATTTTTGGCAGAATGCCACTTTCAAGACTGGGATGGCACCACTCACGCTGATGTTCATATAACAGGATTTGGGTGTTCCAAAGGAACACCCTGTCTTCTGCCCTCTTTAGCATAAAATCAACAACATTGTCAATTCAGTTCAGCAGGATTCTGAGTGCGCATTGTTTGTAGATGATTTTGCCTCTATGCAAGTGTTCAGCTAGGCTACAGCTTTTTGAGGATAAAATACATCTGTGGGTGGGAGAAAATGGCTTTACCTTTCCAGCCACTAAGGCCCGGTGCACTGACTTGGCTTTACCTTTTCAGCTACTAAGACCCGGTGCACTGACTTGGCTTTACCTTTCAGCTACTAAGACCCGGTGCATTGACTTGGCTTTACCTTTCCAGCTACTAAGACCCGGTGCATTCACTTCCATAACTTTGGCCAGTTCTTTGCTGATCCTGAAATCCAAACAGGGAAATCGCTGATTCTAGCTGTAAAAGAGGCCAAATTTCTGGGAGTTATTTTTGATCAAAAACTCAGCTTTCTTAGTCACACACTTGAAAACTTCTTGTCAGAAAGCTCTGAACATTCTGCAGGTCATAGCACACACTGTCTGGAGCGCTGAAGAGAAAACTTGCTGCACCTTTACATAGAATTGGTCCATTCTAAACTGGACTATGGCTGTGTTGTGTACAGCTCTGTGAGACCCAGTTACCTGAAACACTTGGATCCCGTTGTGCATCAGGGCTTGGTCTCTGTCTTGGAGCATTCCACACCACCCCAGTGTACAGCCTGCGGAGGGCTTGGTCTCTGTCTTGGAGCATTCCACACCACCCAGTGTACAGCCTGCAGAGGCAGGGGAACCCTCATCATCCAACTGTAGGCTGAAACTTTCCTTCAACTATAATCTCAGATTGTTCTCTGAACTGGAAAACCCTGCTTAGGACTGTGTTTTTAGTCCTCAGTTTCAAAGGAGATTTGAAGACAATCCCTTTTGTGTTCCTATGCTTGAACTTGGTATGTAGCCACATGAGCAGAAGGCCTGTCTTGATCTAGGAGTTGTGCCTGACTTCTGTTCATTTCCACATAAGCCTCCATGGACCTTCTTCACACCAGAAATCCACTTTGATCTTTTTGCAAAGAACTCACCAGTCCTCAGATATACAGGGCATTGTTTGCCCACCAGTCCTCAGGCATAGGGGACGTTGTTTGACCACCAGTCCTCAGGCATACAGGGCATTGTTTGCACACCAGTCCTCAGGCATACAGGGCATTGTTTGCACACCAGTCCTCAGGCATACAGGGCATTGTTTGCCCACCAGTCCTCAGGCATACAGTGCATTGTTTGCTGACCAGTCCTCAGGCATACGGGCATTGTTTGCTGACCAGTCCTCAGGCATACAGGGCATTGTTTGCTGATCTCTGTACAACATCTCCATCCTTTTATGAAATATTCAAGGATGGTTCAAACTCCGAAGATAGAGTTGCTTGTGCAGCCTTTTGCCCTACCATTCTCAGATGTAATCAAAGCATCCATCGGATTGTTCAATTTATTCTGCTGAGTGTCCAGCTTTGGTTCTAGCACTGAAGATATAAAGAAGGACTTTTCTGATTTTGTCTGATTCGCTGTCAGCTTTGGAGACCATTGCTGGCCATAACGTCCATCATCCTGAACTTCTAAACTTTTACTTAACTTTTTACCTCTTTGAAGTGGAAGGTCATAATGGTGTTCTTGCTTGGGTTCCCAGTCATGTTGACATTTGGGGAAATGAAATGGCGGATCGTTTGGCAGGAATGCCATAACAAAGAAATTGTCCAACATATGTATTCCCTACTCAGATTTGAAACCAAAGGTTAATGATTATGTCAGAGACCTGGCAAGAGGACTGGAATACACAGATGGACAACAGTCATTTCCAGATCTGTCCAAACCTAAGAGTGGTCACAAGGAAGAAGAAACAGTTTTTTGCCAGTTGCACACTGGCCATTCATTTTTAAGTCATTTGCATCTTTTACAGAGTGAAGAAGGTCCACGTTGCAACCCATATGATGAATGTCTCAGCAAGAGACAAATTCCAATTGAATGTAGGGAGCTATATGATGTCAGATTTAAACGCTTAACAGCAAGCACATTGAAGACCTTGTTCCGGTTGTTCCCCCCGAGTCGATTTTTGAGTGTGTTTTTTTTTTATTTATAGAAATCAGTGTTTTAGAACTTAAATATTACACTCTTTTTCGCAGGTCATTTGATGTCAAGAAATAAATGGTGCTGAATTTTAACTTTGCATTTGAATTCTGTCACTTTGTTTCATATGGTGTTTCAGCCCTGATATGGCTTTTGTGGTGGGCAGGGCTTGAAGCGACATGTTTTAATTCGGTGGTTTCTTTGCCTTTTACACAACATTGATATTGCAGAGGTCCTGATCCATCCATGTTGTTTTAGTTTTTTTCCTTGGTTTTCTCTTTGTTTACAATGACACATAATTGAGAAAGAAAAGGGGTTAGTTACCACCACAGATACAGACAAACAGATTACAGGACACAGATACAGAGAAACAGATTACAGGACACAGATACAGACAGACAGATTACAGGACACAGATACAGACAGATTACAGGACACAGATACAGATTACAGGACACAGATACAGACAGATTACAGGACACAGATACAGACAAAACAGATTACAGGACACAGATACAGGCAAACAGATTACAGGACACAGATACAGACAGATTACAGGACACAGATACAGACAGAATACAGGACACAGATACAGACAGATTACAGGACACAGATACAGACAGACAGATTACAGGACACGATTCAGACAGATTACAGGATATAGATACAGAAAAACAGATTACATGACAAAACAGGGTCTTTCCTGAAAGTGACAGTTTGTGTCTGTGGTGGTAGCTACATTTGGCTTCATTTTCTGCCCTCAGTCACTTCGTTCTGAAAGCTACAAATGACACATGTAATGTTTGAACTTTGGTTGTTTAGGACAAGGGTGCTTGATGATTATAGTGATTATGATTTAGGATTGAGGAATAGTACGGTTTATTATTATTACCACAGACAATCAATTCTCTGTTTCAGACTCCATCTATGATTGGAGTGAAATGAATCATAAGATCCCAGCCAAAACAGTTCGTGAGACAACCTGTCAGAATCCATTAGCTACCCTTACCAAGTCTGAAGCAGACGGACAGACAGATTATGGTCCAGGTATTAAAGCTGAACCAGCTGATCCTGATGTGAAGAGGGATCTCTCCGCCAGTTCCAGACAGCAGACTACCAGGAAAGGAAGGCGGACATCAGTCTTAAATCTTGCATTTGTGTGCCCAGCTCCTCTGTGTCGACGGATTCTTCGACAGCAGAGAGTTTTGAACACCATAAAATAAAAGCTTGCAATGAAGTATCAGATGTGAAGGGTGAGCGTACCACTGTTTTCACTCAGTCATGCTGTAATATACTAATACACCATAACTGATGTTAAGATTGAACCTGTTTGTGGAATTAAGTCTGAACCAGCCACATCAAACGTCATCAGTGATGTCATCAAGACTGAACCAGTCACATCTAACATCATCAGTTATGTCATCATGACTGAACCAGTCACATCAAACATCAGCAGTGATGTCATCAAGACTGAACCAGTCACATCAAACGTCAGCAGTGATGTCATCAAGACTGAACCAGTCACATCATACATCAGCAGTGATGTCATCAAGACTGAACCAGTCACATCAAACATCAGCTATGATGTCATCAAGACTGAACATTCACATCAAACATCAGCAGTGATGTTATCAAGACTGAACCAGTCACATCAAACATCAGCAGTGATGTCATCAAGACTGAACCAGTCACATCAAACATCAGCTATGATGTCATCAGCAATGTGCCAGTCACATCAAACATCAGCAGTAGCAGTGATGTCATCAAGAATGATGCTGTCACAGCAAGCCTCATGAGTGATGTGTGGACAGAACCACCAACAGACGTCATGGTGATGGCAGCATGTGATACCATCAGCTCTGAATCCATGACAAGTACAGATGAGGACAGGAGCAGACCAGCAGCTGTTGAACAGGTTTGGAAAACTACTGTCTCCATTTCAGTAGAACTTATTTTGCACTAGCCTAGTTCATTATGACGATTTAATTTGGTCAAGTTGATTTTTAGTCTTGATGGCACTTGCGTCAGTTTAAGTCCCCCAAACAAAAAACAAATTTGAAAATAAAAACAATAAAAAGCAGTGCCCCCTCCTCCCCTCATTGCTTTCTAAGTAAGCCCTTCCCCTCTCCTTTCCACCTCCCATTCCCCTCCCTCATCCAAATGCTATCAGTTTCAAATATGCGTCTGATTTGAGTTTTCTATCTCTTAACAGAAGAAATAAGTGGGTTTCCGGCATGTTCAGTCATTGTGTAAGGCCTTTTCCTGAAAGTGAAATTCTGTGAGGTGTTGTGACAGTGTAGGAGTCATGGCTTTCTTTAATAAAGAAGATGATGTGGTCACAGCCATGGAGGACCAATCAGGAACAAATGGTGATGGCAATGGCTGAATGAAGCTGACAGTGATGGCCGTGAATATCCTGTTTGCCCCAAAGTGAGTGTGGCTGGCACCTATGCCTGTACTGTTCATTCAAAACAATCACTGTACAATGATTGAAAGGAAAAATAAACTCTGAAGCCATCTTGATTAGCCAGAGAATGATAAAGAATAAAAGATGGATTAAAAGTTCCATACCTTTTTCCAAAGATTCTTTTTCTCAGTTCTATGAGATGGGAAAAAATGGGGAACTAGGGCAGTGGTGTGTGTGTGTGTGTGTGTGTGTGTGTGTGTGTGTGTGTGTGTGTGTGTGTGTGTGTGTGTGTGTGTGTGTGTGTGTGTGTGTGTGTGTGTGTGTGTGTGTGTTGTGTGTGGTGTGTGTGTGTGTGTGTGAAGGCATGAGGGAAGGAGCATAACTATGATGTAGATGATGAATAATATGATGTAGATGATGAATAATATGATGTTTATGTGACTTTGTTTACACAGTAACTAAATCAGCAACAGTATTCTGGATCCTGGAAAATTGGACTAAGTACTATAAAACTAGTTCAGTGGGTAGTGAGTGGGGAATTTCTGTTGTTGATAATATTGCGGAAATCCATTGCCTCCCTCTCCCATCCCCCCACCTCAAAATCTCCTTCCCTCCCATTCCTATGACAATATCGCAGGACTGTTTGTTACTGTGTCTGTAGGTTAGACACTTCAGTCTTTAACTTTTCTGAGCTGGTCAGATAAGCAAAATACTTTTCTCTGCATGATGCCTGTGGTGAATGTTATTGTTGTCCGTTTGACTGTAAAGTTGGTCCATTTGGCCTGGGGCAAGTATACTGCAGGTAAGTTGGGGGGGGGGGGGGGGTTCTGTGCAGGAGAGGTGACCAAAATGGGTTTCACAATCAAGGAATTCAGTTCCTGCTGAGGGGTGGGGGATATGGAAGGGGGAAAAGGGGAGCTCCCCTCTGTGCCTCCTCTCCTCCCCTCTCCTCCTTCCTCCTCCACTCTCTCTTCCCAACCCCACCCTTCCCAGCCCCACCTTCCCATGCCCCTTTCCCTTCCTTCACCTGAACCCTCTGTAGTTATGTTGGGTTACGAATATTATAATATCACTCGCTTGGAGAGTTGAAACTAGCAGCTCATTGAACCCATTTGTCAGTTTTTACTGATATCCTTGAAGCTTTGATCCATTCACATCAACGCAGTGAAAGATACTGGCTTGCTTTCTTTTCCTTTCCTTTGTGCGTTACCTGTTGATTTTGGATAAGACTGCCTGATAAAAGGATAGGAGTGATGATCATTAACTGGTCAGTTTGTTGATGGTAGTGATGTAATATGATTATGACACTGATAATGAAGTATATTTCTGTTTGTACAGGAAGATGACAAACCCCTGTCTTCACTTGTCAAGCATCTACTTTTCAACAAGCTCAAAATCTCCCATTACCACCCCCAACACCAACAGAATTGTGGACTGAAGAAGAAATGATTATTTTGCGGGAGAATCAATACTACTTTCAAAAAATGATAGAAATAATTGAAAAAGCAAAAACAGAAGGACCACAGAAATTGCCAAAGAAGCCTAAAAGAAAGCTTGAGCAATTGTTCAAAGAAAAGAAAGGGAACAAGAAAAAGAGAACAGAACCTTCAACACCAAAAGAATTACATGACTATCTCGTGGCAAATCAGGCCGACATTCAATCATACCTTCAACTCTGCAAGAATTACATGACTATCTCGTGGCAAATCAGGCCGACATTCAATCAGCTATTTCAAGAGAAAACGTTTTCGGAAAACCTTTTTTCACAAACAACAACTGAAAATGAAATTGTTGACAGGCTGCAAAAGGGCGTGAGAAATGTGAAGAAGCAGGATGCTCAAACAATCATGATCTGCGTTCAATTTGGGCATTTTTTGAATCTTTGCAAAAATTGGCATGAAGCGGAAAGAAAAGATGGGAGAATAAAAGAAACTTGGGCTCAATGGCTTAAAGAGAAATGTGGATATTCCGACGATCATGCACGCAAATTGCGCGCTGTTGCCATGTGCTTTACGGGTATTGGCAGTTTTACATTGTTGGGCTTCCAATCAGTTTCATTTCCAGCAATTTAAAACAAATTCACGCCATGCTGCAAGTCCCTGAATTTGGAGAATATTGGAAACAACCTCTCAGTCTACCTCCGACAACTACCCTGCAAGACTCTCAGTGAATGCCACAAACGCATGACGTGGGTCTAAAAATAGTAACGGTTATACATAACCGCCGACTGGCTTGAGCTGTGCCTACGCTCCGCTTCACTTACAAAGGCTGCCTTTTCAGGTGGCCGCCGATAGAACTTTGAAAGAGATACTGTGATCAATATTCAGGACTTTGATAAGTGCTTTTGGCGGCTGTCTCGAATTTACGTCGTTCAAGTGTGAGTGCGGGCAGAGTTGCCTAGAGTGTTGCCCCGACGGTGTTGCCCCGAGCAGTGTTGCCTAGAGAGCACTCAGTGCGCTGAGTGCTGAGAGCGAGAAAGTTCCCAGGCAGTGTTCCTGGTTCGAGCTCCTTGCCATGGGAGAGAAATAAAGAGAAGAAAAACTCTGCTTCGTCCTGTGTGTCTTCTTGACTGGCTGCTGTCCCTTGGTGCCTGCACATATCACCATCTGCCTGTCTTCACCTGCACACCCCTTACCCCTCCGCACCATCACAAAGCCATCTTTGATTCTTCTTTGGAAAGTGTATAAACTGTTTCTCCATTGAGGACGAGAAACCGGTAAAAGATGTACTTGTAAATTACTATGTATAATGAGATGAAATTTGGTCCCAGCTAGTGGATCTGTGGAATGTTTGTACCTCCACTGGAGAGAAGGAACGGAAGATAATTCTTGGAAAACAAACCTGTTGTATATGCTTGAAAAGTTATCATTTAGTAAATTATTCCCCGGAGAGGAGGGGAGAAGAAGAGTTATTGTAGTGCGCCTTCTGGTTGTTTGGAGAGATTGCGTGTGCACGGAGTGAATGCTGAGCTGAGTGTGTGCATGTATTTGTGCTCAGTGTGACAATTACGTATTTTGCCAATTTTCTCCTTCAATTGTTTTTTTCTCCTCCTCTCCCTAACCTTCTCCCCCACCACCACTACCCCCTTCTCCCTCATTTTTGTTTGACAACTAACGTGCTTCACCCCTACCCCCATCACCACCACCTCTTTCATATATAGCCATGCCTTTATACATTGAAGATCACTTTACTCCATTGTTTTAATCATGCTATCAGGATGCAGTTGTGGATGGATGTATGTATTCACACACAAACACACATGCACACACACATGCACGCACTCAAGCATGCATGCGTACATGCACACACACACATGTATATGTATATATATATATATATATATTTATATATATATATATATATATATATATATATATACATACATATATATTACCCTCCGGGGGTTGCGACCTTGTCGTGGTCGGAGGGCTTGCGCGGTCCAGTGATCCCTTAGGCTTTGCTGGCGGGGGCATCAATACTTTAAGATAGGCTGGTTTGTTTTTTAAAAACTGCTTCTAGGTCCGAAAAGCCAAGATGCTGTCTGGCCTAAGCATAACGTGGTAAGGAGTTGATGCCCCTGGTAGGGCCTCCCATGTCAGATAGGCTAAGGGTGAGGATCCTGATTAAGAGTAACCTGCCTTTCTCCTTTTCTTGTTTTCTGCCTTCCTTATTTGGCCCTTTTCTATCTTCGTCTCCCCTTCAAGTCTTCTTTTCCACACTCCTTTTCTCTTTGTGGTCTCCTTAAGATCCGCCGCGTTTGCCGTGCGGTGCGACCTGTGTCGGAGGGGAATGAGATCCTGGTGATTGAGAGGGCCAGCGCTCTCAACACATCACTTTGGCTCGGACCTCTCCTAGACAGGGAGTACACTTTGGCCCAGGTGTACTAATCGGCTCCCCTTCTTGGGGCTGGGTCAAAACAGGCATTTCTCCGGCTGGCAAGGTAACCCCTGCAGTGCTCAGCTCTCTGTTCCCGGGAGTTGGGCATGATCAGGGGGGATAGGGTTGGTAGGTTTTTGTCTGTTGTATGTCTCTCCTGAAGCCTGGAAGGGGTCAAGACAGTGATTCTTGGCCCTGGCCCCTTAGTTGGACTCCAAGGTGGGTGGGTAAGGGAGGGATGAAACAGAATACACTAAATATGGCTTTTTCAAAAACAATTCCCCCCAAAAAGAAGAGGAAGGCAGCATCCCCTATTTCAGGGGATTTCGATTCTGACAGCGATTCGGATATGGAGGTACGACAGAAGACAGGTTTCTGGGCTTCCTGGCTCGTTATGGAAGGAATGGAGCAAGAAAGACCCCTTTCAGCTCTGAGCCCTTTTGCTATCCAAAAGGGCTTTCAAGGCTTAGCAGGTGACCCTCGGTCCATCAAGAGGTTGAGGAACGGCTCGTTTCTTATTCAATGTAAATCACAAAAACAATCTGAACAGCTGCTAAAGGCAACAAAACTAGTGGACAGGGAGATCAGGGTTACTCCCCACAAACAGTTAAATTCATCGAAAGGCGTGATTCGCTGCCGGGATTTATCAGGTGTCTCAGAGGCAGAGATCAAAACGGAGCTGGCATCCCAGGGTGTGACGGAGGTGCGCAGGGTGACTGTAAAGAAGGGTGCAGAAAGAGTGGCTACCAACACCCTCTTTCTGACCTTCTGCAACCCTGTGCTGCCTCCGGTTATCAAAGTCGGCTACCTGAATGTCCGGGTTCAGTTATATGTTCCGTCCCCGTTGAGGTGCTTCAGGTGCCAGAAGTTTGGCCATGTCAGGGACCGCTGTTCAGGGCAAGAGGTATGCGGTGTTTGCTGCAAGGCAACCCATGATGGGCCGTGTCAAGATCCGGCACATTGTGCTAACTGCGGTGGCGACCATCCCTCCTCTTCAAGAAACTGTCCTCTTTGGATTCAGGAATCCGCAATTCAAAGAATAAAAACTGAAAAGAAAATTTCCTTTTTTGAGGCCCGCAAGCAGGTTGTGGGCAGTCAGACGCCGACAGCCTCTTCCTATGCTTCGGCCGTAAAGAAAGTTCCCACAGTTTCCACTCGATCAGTCTGCTGTCAGACTGATGACTTTACGTTTTCGAAGACACTGCAAGTACGAACTGTCAACTCTGGTGGAAGCAGGTCCACCACCTTCCAACCCAAAATGACTGCCCCTGGTGGAGGCAAAAAATCCGCCACCCCTCAGACTGCCCAGCAGTCTACAACATCTGCTGCTGGGCAGATTAAAAAACCAGCAATCCCCCTCGAACTCCTCTGTCCAGTGCCCATGCGGGCAAGGGAGTTCAACCCAGTGTGGAGATGGTGGAGATGAGGAAGAAACCTCCACCGTCTCCCAAATCCAGACCACCTTCACCTGTTGGCAAGTCTGCCAGCAGGCCTGTAGACCAACATACTCAGTGAAACTAAATAACAAGTTCACTCCATTGGCAGCAGACGTTGAGGAGGAGATGACCTGATCTCTCTCCTTTTTGCCCTCTGCACCATGGATAGTACAATATTCCATTGGAATATCCGTGGACTGAATTCCAACTTCGAGGAGCTGCAGCTTTTGTGTCGATCTATAAAACCTTCCGTCATGGCTCTTCAGGAAACTCAACTTCAAAGCCAGAAGACCTTTACTCTTTCTGGCTTTAATATTCTTTCAAAACCTGCACAACCATCCACGTTGGGATTGTCGGGTGGTGTTGCCCTTCTCCTACACAAAACTTTGTTGTATAGTCCTGTCGCTCTGTCTACCTCCCTTCAGGCTGTAGCTGCGAGAGTCACTCTCCACAAGACTGTGACAATCTGTTCCCTTTATCTCCCACCTTCTGTCCCGGTTTGTCGTCAGGACCTTGTCAGTCTGATAAGAGAACTTCCTCGACCTTTTTTGCTGTTGGGTGACTTTAACGGTCACAATCCTCTTTGGGGTAGTGTCAGTACGTCATCCAGAGGTCTGCTAATTGAGGATGTCCTTTCGGATTTAGATTTGTGTTGTCTGAACGACGGATCTGCAACTTACCTCCACTCTTCCACAGGTTCACTTTCGTGTTTAGATTTGTCAGTTTGTGACCCCTCGCTGGTCCTGGACTATGAGTGGTCTGTCCATGACGATCTGCACGGAAGTGACCATTCCCTGTCCTCCTACAACCTGAAATAACCGAACACGTCTCTGTCTCTCAACATTTAAATTATAAGAAAGCAAACTGGGATCTATTTGCAGCCACTATTTCTCAGAAATTCCAGGACACTGATTTCTTCAGAGTCCGGACCCAGCAGAATCACTGACTACCACTGTGATCAAGTGTGCTAAAGCTTGTATTCCAGTGTCTTCCGATAAACTTCAAATGCCAAAAACACC
Source organism: Conus ventricosus (assembly GCA_018398815.1). Classification (NCBI taxonomy): domain Eukaryota; kingdom Metazoa; phylum Mollusca; class Gastropoda; order Neogastropoda; family Conidae; genus Conus; species Conus ventricosus. The sequence continues at coordinate 42,771,378 of CM031629.1, read as the reverse complement.
CTGGTTTGATTCAGACTGCCAACAAATTTCCAAAGTTCGAAAACGGGCTCAGCGTCAGGTGTACCAACGACCTTCGGGTCCCAACGCTCGAGCCCATCAGAAACTCCGTGCCAAATCGAGACACACTTTTAAAATCAGTAAACGTCGGTCCTGGAGAAGTTTCTGCTCCAGGCTGACATCGAAAACTTCCAAGAAAAAAGTGTGGAACATCATTAAGAAAATCAAAGGGAAGAACACCTGTCCCACTGTGAACCATCTCAAGTTTTCTGACTCTTTAATAACAGACAAAAAAGCAGTTGCTTATCTGCTTGCTTCAACCATTGAAAAGAATTCCTCCTCTTCTAACAAATCAGCCACTTTTGTCAAAAACAAAGCCCTAAAAGAAAAATCACCTGCAACTTTTCGTCCGACAACATGGAAGACTACAATCTTCCTTTCACGTTAAACGAGCTGAAATCTGCCTTACTTTCTTGCAGCGATTCCTCTCCAGGTATGGATGAAATTCATTATCAACTGTTGAAACATCTTCCGCAAGAAGGTCTGAACATACTGCTACAGGTATACAACCATGTGTGGACTACAGGTTTCTTTCCACCCTCTTGGCGGAAAGCCCTTATTATTCCCATCCCCAAACCTGGAAAAGATCTTTCTAATCCATCAAACTACCGTCCCATAGCTTTGACCAGCTGTGTCTGCAAATTGATGGAGAAAATGGTCAATGCTAGGCTCATGTGGAAACTCGAAACCGATGGCCTTTTGGCGAAAGAACAGTGTGGTTTCCGCAAACATCGGACTACCGTTGACCATTTGATTCGTCTGGAATCTACACTTCGGAACTCTTTTTTGAACAGACAGCATGCAGTGGCAATTTTCTTTGATTTGGAGAAGGCCTACGATACCACCTGGAAGTCGGGGATACTTCATGATCTCCACGATCTGGGTTTTCGAGGTCATCTTCCGCTTTTCATTCAAAATTTTTTGGCAGAACGACAGCTTCAGGTCCGGGTTGGCACCACTCTCTCTGATGTCCACGAGCAGGAGTTGGGTGTTCCACAGGGGAGCATACTGTCTTCTGCCCTCTTTAGTATTAAAATCAACAACATTGTGAAATCAGTTCAGCAGGGTTCAGACTGCTCATTGTTTGTGGATGATTTTGCTGTCTACACAACTGGAAGCCTGTACCCGAGTGTCCAGCGCAGGCTCCAGCTTTGCGTAGATAAAGTCCATCGGTGGGCAGATGAAAACGGTTTCACCTTTTCTCCAACAAAGACGCAGTGTATTCACTTCCATAATTTCCGTAAGTTTTTTCCAGATCCTGAACTTCAAGTAGGGAAATCTCCCATTCCAGCTGTTAAAGAGGCCAAATTTCTGGGAGTCATTTTTGACCAAAAACTTAACTTTCTCAGCCATATTAAAAACCTCAAAACTGCTTGCCAGAAAGCACTGAATATTCTGCGGGTCGTAGCGCACACCGACTGGGGCGCTGATAAGAAAACTTTGTTGCACCTCTACAGAGCCTGGTCCGTTCTAAACTGGACTATGGTTGTGCTGTGTACGGCTCCGCAAGATCATCTTACCTCAAACTCTTGGACCCTATCCACCATCAAGGGCTTCGTCTCTGTCTTGGAGCGTTCCGCACACACCCTGTGTACAGCCTGTACGCAGAGGCGGGTGAACCTTCACTGTCCAACTGCAGGCTGAAACTGTCTTTGAATTATTATATCCGACTGTTCTCAGAACCGCAGAATCCTGCCTATGACTGTGTCTTTGACCCTCCATTCCAAAGTAAGTTTGAAAACAACCCGAAATGTATTCCGCCGTTTGGTCTTCGTATGCGGCCTCACGTGCGGAATGCAGGTCTAGACCTAGGAATTGTGTCCGATTTTTCCAAGTTTCCGGATCAACCTCCGTGGACCTTTTTCACACCAGAGATTGTTTTGACCTCGCAGCTTTTCGCAAAGAGTCTACCAGCTCTCTGGCGTACAAGGCATTGTATGCTGACCTCTGTTCCAATTCCCATCCTGTCAAAAAGTTTTCACTGACGGTTCCAATTCTGAAGACGGAGTGGCCTGTGCAGCCTACTGCCCTGGGGCTCCTTCTCAGATACTGTTGGAACATATTCATTCCGATGCTTCTGTCTATTCAGCTGAACTTACCGCTCTGGTTTTGGCTTTGAAGATAATCTCGCATTCTTCGAAGAGGGACTTTCTGGTTCTGTCGGATTCGCTGTCAGCTTTGGAGGCCATAGCTGGCCGCAACCTTCAGCATCCAGAACTTTTACTTTTTTTGGAACTTTTTAGCAAGTTGAAGGCGGACGGTTACAACATTACTCTTGCTTGGGTTCCTGGTCATGTTGGCATCGGCGGGAACGAAATGGTTGATCGTTTAGCCAAGAACGCCACAAGAGAGAAACTGTCCAACGTTTATATCCCCTGCTCAGATGTGAAACCCAAAATTAACGATTATGTGAGAGACCTCTGGCAGGAGGATTGGAACACAGAGACGAGTAACAAACTCTTTCAGATCCGTCCAAACCTTAAGGACTTCCTCCCATCTACGTCGGGAGGTCGTAAAGACGAAACGGTTCTGTGCCGGCTGCACACCGGCCATTCGTATTTTACCCATTCTTATCTTTTAAAGAGCGACGAAGCTCCGTGATGCACCACTCACAATGAAACATGTTCTTTTAGAGTGTTGGGACTTGCACGATGTGAGACACAAACATTTTACAGCGGAGTCCATGAAGATCCTGTTCAGGGATGTCCCGCCTGATGTGATCCTTGAGTTTTTGAGAGAGATTAACATTTTAATCTGATTTAAGATTTTACGGAAGAAAGATTTTTAATGCAATTTCTGGTGCGTTTCTAGACGATGTCATTTAATGAGATGTGTGAAGTTTTTTTGTTTTTTTTTAATGACTGGTGAGTTGATTTTAACGTGGTGACAGCCCTGATGTGGCCCTTTGCGGTCGGCTGGGCTATAAGCAACATTATCTTATCTTATCTTACATATATATTACTATACATACATACACATATATATGTATATATATGAAATGTTCCCTTTGGTCTCTCACTTTGTCCTCACATTCCTCAGTACCTGTCTCCCGTCTCCCCCCCCCCCCCCCCCCACTCCACCCTATGCCTTTCCTTTCTTTTTTAACTCTCCCCTCCCCCTTATTTTCTGTTTCTCCCTCTCTCTCATTTCTCCTTCTCTCTCTGTGATGTGTGTGTGTGTGTGTGTGTGTGTGTGTGTGTGTGTGTGTGTGTGTGTGTGTGTGTGTGTTGTGTGTGTGTGTGTGTGTGTGTGTGTGGTGTGTGTGTGTGTGAGAGTGTGTGTGTGTAGGCTGGTGGTCCATGAGTGCATGTGTTTCGCCTTGCATGCAACAGTTATCAGCATGGCCTCATTTTACCTGAACAGGAATTTCCCGTAAATGATGTCATTTCACTTGATGTCACACACACACACATGCATGCATGCACACACGCACGTGCGCTTACGCACACACACACACACACACACACACAACACACACACACACACACACAACACACACACACACATTTAAGATGTTTTACCAATCCAGTCTGCATTGTTGTCAGTTTCTTTGAGGGTTTGTTTGGTTTTTTGTCGTTGTTTTGTGCTCTCTCCCATTCTGTTGTGTGTGTGTGTGTGTGTGTGTGTGTGTGTGTGTGTGTGTGTGTGTGTGTGTGTGTGTGTGTGTGTGTGTGTGTGTGTGTGTGTGTGTGTGGTGTGTGTGCACGCGCACGAAAATAAGAGAAAGATAAACGGGCAGACAGACCACAGACTGACTTCAGAATTAGGCATTTGCACAGTATTACTAAACTTGTGTGGATTGTGCTTCCCTATATCTTAATGATTTAAAATCTTACATGATTTAAAACCATGGCCATTTGATGGGCAAGTTGTTTTCTGTAGGCGATGGGGTACACTTTACCTACTGTAGAGGCCAGGTCAGAAAAAAACAATAATGCTCAATCCTGTGTATGCTCTCCATGTGTGCTTGGACTGAATGATGTGTGAGTTGGTGAGAGGAATGAAATGAGATGACAGTGACAATGGCTTGTATCTATCACCTGAACACTCTTGGAGTCACCTGGAACTGAATGATGTGTGAGTTGGTGAGAGCAATGAAATGAGATGACAGTGACAATGGCTTGTATCTATCACCTGAACACTCTTGGAGTCACCTGGAACTGAATGATTGTGTGAGTTGGTGAGAGCATAGAAATGAGATGACAGTGACAATGGCTTGTATCTATCACCTGAACACTCTTGGAGTCACCTGATGCATCTTAACAATGACCAGGTCACTGAACACATTTCATACAGGGAGTGGTCATCGTGTAGGGCTGTTTTTGTTCACCCTGCCACAGAGGCAGCCACACTCCATCTTCAGAGGACAGATGATATGAAGCATTCATACATCTAATTCCATTCCACAGAACACTGCCTATGCTGACAGAACAAAGCACATTCTGTGCTTCATTCCATTTCATGACTCTGTCCAGCATCAGTACATGTGTGACTCCAGCATCAGTACATGTGTTGACTCCATTCCATTTCATGACTCTGTCCAGCATCAGTACAACATGTGTGACTCCATTCTGTGCTCCATTCCATTTCATGACTCTGTCCAGCATCAGTACATGTGTGACTCCAGCATCAGTACATGTGTGACTCCATTCTGTGCTCCATTCCATTTCATGACTCTGTCCAGCATCAGTACATGTGTGACTCCATTCTGTGCTCCATTCCATTTCATGACTCTGTCCAGCATCAGTACATGTGTGACTCCAGCATCAGTACATGTGTGACTCCATTCTGTGCTCCATTCCATTTCATGACTCTGTCCAGCATCAGTACATGTGTGACATTTCACAATTCTTTGAACATTTTACAATGGAACTGCAGATCAATTGTGAAAAACTTACTTCAATTAGAAAATCACATCTATTCTAATAACTATTGCATTCTGGCCTTACAATCCTTAAATGCTGAACCTTTTAAGTTGCCTAAATTTCGTGGTTTTTATTATCCACCTTTATATGACTGCAGTGTGTCAACTAAACGGGTTCAAACTGCAATTTATGTCAGATCAGACTTGAATTACAGTCCTCTAAAGTTATTATTCAACCATTCAACTAGTGTCATTGAAAACTTTTCTGCTACTTCCATATCGTTAAAGGTGAACAAAGATTTCAGTGTAAACATAGTTTCTGTTTACTATCCAAATGGGCCAAATGCTGACAATACAGATTGGATAAAACATCTTCCTAACATGAATAAGAAATGGATAATTTTGGGCGATTTCAATGCGCATTCTCCATTTTGGGAACCTGATTGCTCTGTTATAACTTGCAATCGATTTGTAGAAAATATTGTTGATTCCAATTTAGTATTAATGAATGACGGCAGTATAACAAGAGTGCCTGATATATCAACGCATAGACCGACCTCCATCGATCTCACATTAATTTCTCCTGATTTGGCCATCAATGCTACTTGGACAACAGGAGATGATTCGTTAGGGAGTGATCATTTTCCTATTGTTGTCAAAATACACGAGCAAATACTTGACGAAGAAGAAGTTGAAGATAAAATACCAAAGTTTTTATATAATAATGCAGACTGGAATTTATATGAGTCAACCCTTCTATCTATCGATCGCAGCATTATTGAAGACGAAGATATTGAAGTCTTTTATAACAACTTTAGAAAAGCTATTATATCTGCAGCTGAGAAAGCAATGCCAAAGTGCAAATCTTCTATAGATAAAAAATATAGAGGAAATAGTTGGTGGAATGAAGAATGTGCAGAAGCCGTATCTAATAAAAAGAAAACATACAAAACGTGGCTCAAAGATAGAACTGATGAAAACTTTATTGAAATGAAACGTGCAAAAAGCCACAGTAACAGGGTTGTCGCAAAAGCAAAACGTCTCTATTTCAATCATTTTTGTCATTCAGAAATATCTTCATCTAAGGACATGCACAGAGTATGGAAAAAGGTAAAGGAATTAAAAAACAAGTATTATCTGCCTTCATATCCTATTAAATTAGAAAATAATACAATTCCAACATCATCAGAAAAAGCTGAAGCATTTGTACAGGTTTTTTCAAAAAATAACTCATCAACTAGACTACATACAGATACCAAAAAATGCAGAGAACAAGAGGAGAAAAAGGATACTTATTATGATCCCACACCGGATCCATACCATTACTTAAATGCATCTATAACATTTGAAGAATTTAAAGAAGCACTAATGTCATTCTCCTCGAATAAGACAGCTGTTGGATTAGATGGAATTTCATATCAGTTGCTATGCCACTTACCTTTGTGCTGGAAGCAATTACTTCACTCTTTTTACCAAAAATGTTGGTTAAATGGAACTCTTCCTACTTTCTGGAAGAGGATAGTTGTAATACCGGTTCCAAAACAAGGTAAACCTAGGTCTGCAATTGATAGTTACCGACCTATAGCATTAACATCTCAAGTTGGAAAAATATTAGAAAAGATAGTTGAAAAACGCGTTTTACATTTTTTGCGAAAGAATAACATAATTCCCAACAATCAAGCAGGTTTCAGAAAGGGTAGAAGTACAATCGATCACCTTGTAAAACTTGCAAGTCATGTTAAAAAACAATTCGCTCGTAGAAAAAGTACACTTGCTACTTTCTTTGACATCAGAAAAGCATATGATAGTGTGTGGCATTCTCGTTTACTTTATAAGTTGAAAAATATTGGGATTAATGGTGCAATGTATCAATTCATAAAATCTTTCTTATCTGAGAGATCAGTTTGTACTAGGGTTGGTAACTGTTACTCTTCATTTAAAGATATTGACATTGGCATCCCTCAGGGCTCCATTATTGCACCTATTCTATTTACAATTCTCATTCACGATCTTCCTAAAATACTATCTAAAAATATGCATGTAGTGCAATATGCCGATGATATTGCAATGTGGATGAACACAAACATTAAAAAACAGACAAATAAGAGAACCATGTTATAATACAAAAACTATATCAAACTGAAATTGACAAACTAAATAGATATATGAATGAAAATGGACTAGAACTATCAGGAGAAAAGACACAATTAATGTTATTTAACAATGGTAAAAATCCAAAAGTTTTGCCTCAACTTGTGCTGGAAAATAAAACTCTTCAATATTCCAATAATGTTAAATTTTTAGGTGTTCATTTCACTCCTAAATTAAACTGGAGATTCCATATTGAATATCTTATAAACAATGCCAGACAAAGGCTATAGAGAACTATAAAATATTCATTCTAACTCACTTGCTCCTCAACCAAGTTTTCGGGCGAAAGTGGCCTAAAAGCGGCATTCTGGCTTACTTGCTCCTCAACCTAGTTTTTGGGCGAAAGTGGCCTAAAAGCGGCATTTTCCTGTTCTCTGACAAGTAAGACTTCATAACCAAAATAACGATTATCTACAAACAGACATACTGTGTAGGGCTATCCGTTTTAATACTAATTTACTAAACTTGCTTGTCTTTTAAAACTAAGTTATATTTTTGACATAAAATCCGCACACTTATTTTGACTAATTTCTACCTACAAAACTTTGTATAATAGACAGGCTGACACGAGGCTGAAACCTGATCGCTTAATTTACGGCTGGCGTAGACAAGGGCCTTCGTTCACACAGCGCACGGCCCGCTTACAAACTGCGACCAAAAATCAATAAAGCACACCTCGCTTCCCGTCGGACAGGTAAGGCGATCCTCAGAGCGGCAATTAGTGGCTTTGCTGGCACACGACGGCTGTTAATGCTCTCAGCGGGCCCGTAATTGTCTCCCTTTAATAGTTTTTTATTCGTAGTTCTTTGAGAGAGAATTAATTGTTAAAATCTATATTTTTATATTTAATATGCTAAAGTATTTAATATAAATATTGAACAAACTAGTAACTAAAGAGTAATGTAAGATACAGTTGTTGTTTGGTCTTTAAAAATATTCTACTTAAATAAAAAACAACTTTATTAACATTTACACTGGCCACCATAGAATTGTGAAAGCTTTCAATGTGTTGGGTTTATATATACTGTTGCTCTAACTGTTAATGTGAATGAGTCGTGTATTTTTTAGCAGCAAGAGGGCTGCAGGGTGTAGCAGCGAACTAGGTCAAACGTTCCTTGTAAGAACGTTTGACCTGTAAAGCGCAGCAGTAAACTAGGCCAAACGTTCTTACAAGGAACGTTTGACCTAGTTGCTGGCACACGTCCCCACCTCCACCCCACGCACGCACGTCCCTCCACCCCCCCCCCACCCCACGCACGCACGTCCCTCCACCCCCCACCCCCCACCCCACGCACGCACGTCCCTCCACCCCCCACCCCCATTCTAACTCACTTGCTCCTCAACCAAGTTTTTGGGCGAAAGCGGCCTAAAAGCGGCATTTTCCTGTTCTCTGACAAGTAAGACTTCAATAACCAAAAAATAACGATTATCTACAAACAAACATACTGTGTAGGGTTATCCGTTTTCAATACTAATTTACTAAACTTTTCAGATTTCAGTTTTTGTTTAATCCTGTGTTTTTCTTGATCATTCTCAATAACATCATTTTCGCGCAAACATTCTTCAAATGAGTCTCTGTCTTTCATGTGAAATAGAACTACAGTCTTTAACTGTTCTCTAAAGTCTTTTAAAACTGAGTTATATTTTTGACATAAAATCCACACACTTATCCCAGCATGTCTTCCACTGAAAGCTAGTTTTGACAAAGTTTTTCTTTTTTTAACTATGTCTCTTTCTGCCGAACAGTCATCTATAATAAATAGTGTCTGCGTTCCTTCAAACAGTTTATAAAACTGTTCTAAACACTCACTCAGTTTATTGCTAGGATTAACTAAATATATTTCATCATCTGCCCATATAAACCTTCTATCATGATATGCTTTGTTCCATTTAAGTGTTGGGCAGAAAATCGCAATATGATCAAAATTATAACGATAAACTGTTTGTAATAGGTCTAGGACAAATATTGTTTTTCCACAACCAGTCTGCCCACAAATCAACGAACAATGAGGGGTTTTTGTCATAAAGTTTAACTGCTCCATAGTTTTATGACAGAATTTAATCTAATCCAGTTATTATGTTTATCATACTCTCTGTCAAAACTTGTTCAGTATAATAAAACCCTATAAGACCTAAATGTGTAAGATTAATCCAATTCAGTTCTGTAAGATTGTTTCTATTTAAGTCAACAGTGATTTTGTTGCTTGTTGTTATAACCTTAATATCCTCACCATTGTGAAGAACGACGATGGTAACTTTAAGACGTTTAACGTCTAAGTTTTGCCAGCTAATATTAATTCCTTTTATAAGGTCGTCACTAACGCCCACAACTCCATCCCTCTCCACATCTTTAAAGACAGAAATTTCAAATATTATTGTGAACGTGTCTCCTAATTTTCTGCTTGGAAAGAACTGTAATTTTGTAGAAGCTTTTTTTAAAACTGTTTCTTTTCTGTGGAGGATGTACTGTTTTTTCCCATACGGCGTTATTTCAATTTCTTTCCGACTATTGTCGTCCGGCATAAGACTTACATGTAAAGGGCCAGAGTTGAATGCTTTTCTGAAACTTTTTTGACGGCTAAAAAATGTAAATGGGCTTATGAATTCAAATTTTATTTCCCATTCTAAATATGGTTCTAAATGCCATTTGAGGTCAGGTTTTCGAACTATTTTATATTCATACTGGCCAACATTATTTGCTTCTACATTGCGCAGTTGTTCTAGTTTAGGAAACTTTTTGTTGTCGCCAACCTCTTTGCGTTTATAATCGCCATCTATAGTGTACTCAAACCATACAAAGCGCCTATCTCACCGTTCTGTTCAAAGTCTGCAACGTCTGCAAGGTCTTTTAATTCTAAAGTTATACACCTCACAGGCGCTAATGTAACTCCCGATTCTTCTGGCCCCCGCGACATTATTTTTTAGTAGCGTATTATTTTATTTCCAAAACAATGTGCAGGTTATCACATTTCACGACTTTCCCCGCTTTGTCTTTGATTTTTATATTAAATGATCCGACCCTCCCACAAACTAATCTTTTAAACTGTAAATTAGGGAATTGTATAATTTCATAATCGCAATATGCAGCTTTCCCTGACGGAAGAGCTCTTAAAACAGTTGAGGGCCTTCCATCATATAAGTTTTCATCAGTGCTCAGCTCATCCAAATGAACATAAAGTAATGAATGTATTGCAAGATCGAGCGGATTTTCTCCCTCATAAGTAGTTTTGGTTGGTGTAACTCTAAATCTATAATTGTCAGCTGCAAAGCCTAACATTTTAGCTAGCTCTTTATCAAAATAGTAACCTCCTTCTTCTTCAGGCTTGAATGTTAACATTGTTTTTAGATTTGCATTGTTAAGTTTGAGAGTAATGTCGAAGTTACTCATTGCTTCTTTTAGTGAGCAAAACCCGTAATAACCATCAGGTATTGTTAACTGGCTAACTTTGACCCCTGTTTTGTCAACTTTTAGAACCTTATTATTCTTCTTGGCTTCAGTTATATTAAACCATACGACTTTGTAAAATATTTCATGGAGTGCGACCATTTTGGTTCCGCAATTGTTATCAATAGCATGTTCTAAAAACGAAGGACGGTCTTGAGTTGTTATTGTTACAAACATTTTTTAAACGAAATAAAATGAGCGCATTTAAATATACTGATGCAAAATATTCTGTTGGACCGCACTACAATCTTAAAAACATAACAACTGATACTCTTGACATTGCTGTGACCCAGACTGTCACTTTTCATAAAAAGGTGAGTACTCCATTGAAGAGCTATCTTAACCCTCCTATTGAAAACGATCACATCAAGAAAGCGTGGTTTAGTCATCCGATGCAGTTTTATCAGAACCAGTTAAACTTTGCTGTGTTTTGCGCATCAACTGGGTGTGGAGTGTCGTATGCTGATCATTTAAATCACCATGATCCTTTGGTGAGGTCAGTGTATAGATTTCATTTTTATTATACCTTCAGACGTATTTTGACAGAACTGCAAGCGCCATTACCAAATGACAAACCGTTTAATCCATTCAGCAACAGAATAGACATGAAGGCTTTTGAAAGGATCTGTAACGAATTCAATATTAAGGTCAAGACAGACTTTAGACAAAAGTTGGATCTTAATCATGGCCTAGGCGCCCTTTATTTTCGGGGCACGCACAGAAAGTATAACTATGACTGGCATCCTCCTTTCAAATCTTTCTTTTCAGGCACAACTGTTCAGCTCGGGTCCCTAGGGCAAGAGCATAAAACAGCATGGACAACATTTATCTTAGACACTTCTAAGGACCTAACTAAAGCAGGAATAGAACGAATAAACGACTCTATTCGTACTTACGTTTGGTGTTTGCTAGGTTCGCAAGCACAGGCGAGATCGAGCATAACTGATCCTTCTACTGGCTTTGACGCACAAAAACAATACTTAGCAAATTTAGAGGACGCCATTAATTCTACAGTTGATTTACCTTCAAGTATTGAAAGATACCAAAAATGTTTTACAATACGCAAGGTCGAAAGTAGACTTTGCTGTTGGCACTGGTTTATACATGCTGACTTCTGACCTCAGACTCCAGATAGGTACAATAATAAACTATAATAATGAAATTCTTATAGCAGGCAATGAACAGAAGGTTGGGAAAAAACGACATAAATTCTGAGCCAGTAATATTGCAAGCAGTAAGCAAACACCAAGAATAAGTCATCCAATCCCAAGGCCCAAACCCCAAAGGTCATTGAAGACGCGGACTCTGTTCGCGACGGCCATGAATATGAAAAGACAGCACTTGTTTTTGGATTAACTGGCCTAGGATTACTTGGTCTTTATCTTACTAAAAATTAACCCAACTATTAAGAGAACTAATGTCCATAAGTGCTCGGCCATAAAGCCAACTACTTTGCTTGCAGTAGACAAAAGCCAGCTAACGACACCCCCTAATATACCTGGTAAAGAGTCTATAGCTTTACTGGCTAATTTTTTTAATAAATCGCAAGATGATCAAGCTGTTTTTTTACCCACGATTTATCAGGCGGTGATGGAGGCGATGGCGGTGGAGGCACTGGGCGTTGTCACCGCCTCCTGTAATAGCCAACACCAGTGTACTTATTGCAAATCCTAAGGCTGTTATAACGCTTACTAATGTGACTCCTTGCTCTCTAAACAGTGTTCGTATTCGTTCTGCTAGCGTTGTGTTTTCATATAAAATTCTTTGGATAGTTTCTCTTATTCTGCTCACTTGAGTTCGTAATTGTTCTCGGTTAGTAGACAACACTTCTAGTCTTGCTGATCTCTCTTGTTCAAGATCTGTTAGTCTTTGGGTTATTCTTTCTTTAATATCAGGCCCTAGGTTGGCGTCATCTGCCTCAACGAGTTTTTCTTTTTCTCTTTTTATATGCTCATCTATTTCACCCAGTTTTGCTAAATTGTTTGTTAATTCCCCTCTAATGGTTCTTAAAGCATGATCAAGGGCCGCTATTTCTCGCATGGGTAGCGGTGAGTCGTGTATAGTCTTTAATGCTGTTTCTTCTGAAAAATGGTTTCTGCTTCTATTGCATTTATTAATTCGTCTGCTGATTGATTTAATTCTTTAAGTTCCATGTTTTGTATTTGGTTATCTGTTGGGAGTTCTTGTAGTGTGTTTTGAAGTTTAGAAACTGCCTCCTCATCTAATTTTGGTTTAGTAATGCCAAGGCGATTTTGTTCGCTCACACGAGCCTTTGTCTAATTGTACTCTTTTTTAAAACTTTGATGAGTCTGGTTTAGTTGTAAGCTGAACAAGTTGTCCTTGGTCGCTCCTCACAAACAAATGGTCATCTTTTACTTCAAAATCATTAGGGTCTATAAATTCGGGAGGTTCTTGGCCTACACTTTGGTAAAATGATCTGACCTTACTTTCTGTTAATTCACGCCGCAATGAGAGCGCCGAGCGATGCTGCGTCAAAGGGATCATTTCACTCATGTCGTCTCCAGGATCAAAAACATCATAATCTTCTTCACCTTCAATTCCTGCCATGTTTTTAAATAATTAACTTTTTTTATTTTGTTTTATAAAAAAATGTCACAAACATATGGCTCGATTCTTGACCCGCATAGAAGATTGAAAGAGCCCTTTGGCGTGAAGGGAAATAAGCGGAATATTACTGTTCCAAATAATCCGTCTACTATTGATGCGGATCAAATTCTTACTGTCAAATTTCCAGACCTAGGAGCGGATGAAGTGATTGTGCCAGGCTCTGCGCGTCTTACTTTCAAAATAGGACTCGCTTCAACAACAGACCCCAACAGGACAGTTGTTCAGAATTTGGGACGGGCAATCGTTAAGAAAATTTCTATAAAACTTGAGGGGCAAGAAATATTTTCTTTACACAATGCAGACATATTTTTAACCTATTCCGATCTATGGCTAACCGCGAATGAAAGGGATGATCTTGCCTTTCAAGGAATCGAAAATAAAGAAGCGCTAAAACATAGAATAGGCGCTGGAGATGCTAAAGACAGCAAAAAGCATGAAGCAGTAAGTTATGCGTATGGAAATCGCTTTTCCATTCCCTTAGATTTTGAGCTGTTAAAATCGCATGCACCATACTTTCAAGGAGCATTAAAAGACCGATTGTCATACGAACTAACTTTTAATGAATACAAACGTGTTATTATATCATCAGACACCGAAGCAAAGTACAGCATTTCTGACATCTCGTTAGAGTTTGACGTTGTTAGCAACCCTAATTTAGCAAGGCTGATTGAGCAACAATATCAGTCAAATTAGCAATATATTACGAAAGAGTGATTCATCATACAACATATCCTAGAAGCAAGGCAGACGCTATATGGAATTTTAGTTTTAGCGTCTCAGCAAGATCGCTTAAAGGTATTTTATTGCTGTGTGAAGATGAAGGACCATTTGAAAGACAAACTGAAAATTTTGATAATCCTAAAATAACGAAAGTACAATGTTCGATTGAGGGCAGTCCTAACCAAATCTACGCTAGCGGGCTTAGGCCTTATCAGCATTTTGACGAAATAAGAAAATTGTTTGGGGGTGGGAGGTGTAGAAGTCCAACAGCAGACCTTGTGTCTAAAGATCTGCATCTTCACAATGTTAGGCTTGATGATTATTTAACAACGAAATCGGTTTATGATTGACTAAGGTCAACGAGGATAATCAGTTAGCACCTAAGTTTTACTGAATTAA